>MU221247.1:0-16897 GCA_018584345.1 Thuja plicata
TTTGAAGACTCAAAACCAATAGTCAGACCAATGTAGTAATCTGCCTTGTAGTTTTATTTTACCATCTTTATTACAATATTACAACTTGATACTTATAGGTAGCCACAGTCATCTTGGAATCCTTTTGAAAAATAAGGATGCAACAAGCTACGGATGACTGGGCTAAAGGACAAAATACAGTTTCAAAAAGAGATAAAACTTATGGCGAATGAGATAACAATATTTGCTATAAGCCATGTAATCATTTTTCTTGTGACTGCTTGAATGCTTGAATTTGCTCCAAGGTAGTTGGGTCTTTGTCACCTGGATTTTGTTCTCTTGTTGGTGTAGAGGTCTTAATATTTGATCTGCCCCATTATCTTAACCTCCTTGATGCTAGTTGTCCCCTTCATATTTGTTATTTCATGCTATGGGGGTAACTATACCATACATGCTGACCCAACCAGTGTACACCTCATCACTTGGCCACTCGAGGTTGAGAACTTCATCTTTACGGTTGTTGAACTCCTCCTAGTCACTGTTAGCCTTTTCTACTTCTGCTTCCCAAGATTCAAAAAATGCCTTGGCTTTGCTCAAAATATCAATGGTTAATACAAACCAGCCAATGTTTGCCAGTGTAACAATACTCTTTGTCTTGCTAGTCAGTGCCTCGTTTAACTGCCTTAGCCATAGGGCTTCATTCTTTATGCTCCCATCCTTTTTGAACATTTTAGGATACATATCATACCTATCCTTGGAAAACTCTCCTCTTAGGGTTATGATTTTCTTCATAACCATGTTCCTTTTGGTGTCTAAATTGATCATCAATTTGAGACACTTGTGAGTGCTTGTTAGGACAAAATCAATATTATTTTGTTCTTTCGAGAGGGAATAGAAATATTTGACACGGGATACCTTCCCTTTCCACTTATTTACTATCAGCTCCCATTGCTTCTTTTCATCCTCATGCCAGCTGGTGATGCTTGTGATCTTTTTTCCCAGTGAGTAGAGATTAGCAAGGGTAATTTCACTGGCACATCTTTTGAGATTTGAAAATATTTGATCTATGTGCTTTTGCTTCACCAATTCTTCAGCTTCTTTGTAGGACTAGGGATCTTCTAAGTCCCTCTTACCCTCTTCTTCTAATCTTGTCCTTTCATTGATTAGCCTATTCTTCTCAGCTTCTAATTCTTCTCTCTTGGCATCAATAGCTTCCTGAGTAGTAGGACTTAGAGGTGCAGGGGATGGGGGATGTGTTATAAACAGACTTGAGGAGGAAGACTGATATGGGTCCTGAGAAATTAGCCTTTGGGGCACCAGTTGAATCTTCTTCTTACCTTCCAACTCTGCTATTTTGTTATCCTTAATCAAATATTTCACATTCTCTTCATTGTAAGCTCTGAGCACAAACTCATATCTTTCATTCAGACTAGCATATGCTTCCTTTTCTTTCTCTGACACTTTCATGCTCAAATTGGCAACCTATACAACAAGGTTAGCCACTTTAGTTCCTAAGGTATCTGCAACCCTTTTCACAATTAGGCTGCCTGTGTCTTCATTCTCATCATCTTCTTTAATTCTTCTCTTGTCATTTTTCTTTAGTGACTAGATTGCCAATGCTGCATGATCCTCACTAAACTAGGCACCAATTGATGTCCCAGCAGGGCTTATGGGTTTAGCTTGTTTCCTTATAGCATCAAAAACTACTGCATCAGCTAAACCTCATTGTGGCAATATGAGAACTCCTTGCCTTTTGATCATTTGTCTACCCTCTTCAGGAGTAATCTTATCAAATTTCGATATCAAATCTTGCTTGACTACTTTCTCTATGTCCTCCTTGGCAGCATTGGGTTGAACTTCTATCATTTTCTGGCACTTATCGTTGTATTCACCAATATGGCATCTCTATAGGAACTGAATAAAATCCCTAGTTTTGATGAAATTGTCAGCAGACAAGAATTCATCACTAGCTTGTTTGGTCACAGGATCTAATTCCTTGCCAGCAAATTCTGCCACTGTGAGGTCAAATGATGTATGTTTAGGCTCTTCTCGCATCCCTTCTTGTAGTTCTTGAGTAGTAACAACTACTTCACCAGCATTTCTCATCTTGAGCAATTGCTCAGCAATGGTCTGGTCATCATATTTCATAGGGGATTGGGAAGGAGAATACAATTCACCTCCTTGTTCTTTTGTCTCCACCCTTTGCCTCTTTGGAGAGGGTACTTCTTGAACATCAGTATCCATTGGCCTCTCTCCCTTATGCTAAATGGGCTTATCAACTCTGGGAGCAACAGTGGTATATCCTCTTCTTTTGTATACTACATTGTTCCTAGGTGGAACTATTCTGCTCTCTGGAAATTTATTCAAAATAGCAAGAGCCTTTTCTGGGTCACTCTCAACTGCTCTCTGCCTCTTATCATTTAGGGTTTGCATTATTCCCTCAAAAAGATTCATTAGTGAATCAATTTTATAAGACCATGGGAAAAAATCCTTTAGAGGATCATAGGTCTTGTCAAAATTCTGGACAAAGTCCAAGGATTTCTTATATTCCATCCGTTTTTCCTTCCTGACTTCTTGAACCTCTAGGTCAAAAATGTTCTTGATAATATCCTCTGGATAGTAGAATTGATACTTTAGCATTATACAATTGGTCCTCTTCCTGAACATGCCCATGATAAAATCTTCATTATCTGCACACCTGGATATGGAAGTGGATAAATGATAGGGCTCAAAGTATTTTCCAAACTGTGTCCATCCCCCTTTTGTTATGATAAAGTGATGGGCTCTAGTGAGGGTAGGAAAGATATTTCCCTTCATCTTTTTGGTCAAGGCTTCCTCCTGCAGCCCACCTAATTGTCTTATAATTTTTTCCATCCCAATCTTGAGTGGGACTCTGTAGGGTAACACATAAGGGCTACCTCTGAAACCATAAACCCTGATCACTGTGGAAAAAGGGTAAAATATCAAATCTCCCCAATTGTGAGCAATTTTCAACTCTGGGGCATACTCCATAGGCCTCAAAATTTTCATCATCTCATTATGAACCCTGGCATTCTGGTTATCCAGCAGTGACTTGAGTGTAGTTGCAAAGACTTTGTCAAAATATACATAACTTGCATTCTTTCTATCCTAGGACAAGTCTACACTCCACATCTGAACAGGCAATTCTTTACCGTCTTGGAATTTCTTTGATTCCATTTCTTCTTCAAAGAAGTCTGCATTGTTAAATAAGAACATATGCATCATGAGGGAATACCAACCCATTGGTTTATGTATGTTGCCATCTTGGATCCCTGACAAACCATCATACATCTCCTGAGCAATATAGGATGCATAATCAAACACTACTGACAAGTAAGGATGCAAAATATAAAGAACCATTAACATTATGTGGATAGGCATTGCCCCTTCTTCATCTATTCCCAAGACATTGCACAGAGCACTGTACATTTTTTTGACCTTGCTGATGAAAAGATCCACTTTGAAGGGTTCCAGAGTTCCTGGCCCTATTACAACCAAATTTCCTATTTTGTTGGTATAACCCTTCACTACTTCACCCCTATAATAATCTCTTTGGTTATTATATATTTCTTTGAAGTATTTGAGGTCAATATCATCCATATTCTGAGAGGGGTCAGTCAGCTTGAAAATCCTTCTGATTTCATCAGCTAATAAAGTCAATATCATATTTCCCTGGGTGTCTCTAACAACCCTAGCCACCTTATCATAAGTGTTTGCTATCAAGGTAAACAAATCAGTGTCCATGAATACACTAGGTTCTATTAGCTTTCCAACGTCTAGTTCCCAAATATTACAGTCTAGGGTGGGGGCATTCCTTTGACTATAAGCTGCTCTAAACAGAGTAAGGGCATCAAAACTAGTAATAGCATCTTTTTCCCACCTACTTGAATCATATAACCCTTCCGCAATTTTGAAGCGGGGATGTTGTGGCACTGCCTTCTTAGCTTGTGCGACATCCCTTGAAGACAATGGTAACTGCTGCAACAAATCTTCCCTAACATTCCATTTTTGGTAATCGACCTGTCCCAAAATTTCAACTCTAGGGGCCATTCTAAGGGTTTTCTATCAATACTAGAACTAGATTCTAAAATAAGATCTCTAAAACCTTCTCTGAATTGCAAATTCTATCTCAATTGGAATGCTAGTGAATCAGTGAGCTTACCCATTCTGCACAGAAGTCGCGTGAAGCTGGTTTTCTTCGCAATTTTGTCTTTGCTCAAATGGTTTTGGTGAATCATTGAGATTGCAATTGACTTAATCAATTTATGGCCTGAATCAAATCAGTCTTTCGAATTGAATTCAACTGGATTGGTCACACATTCTGTAATTAATTCACCAGCTTCAATTTTGTGGCTTAACGGCTCTCTGCAACTTGTTTTATCAACTTTGAATTTGAACCATCAATTCTGGGCATCATCCTTCACATTTGACAGCTATCTTATTTTCTCGAGAATCACTGTCAACTGAGGACACGTGTCACTTCCACTTATTTTCTTATATGTTAGATGTCAAGAATCTTGGATATAAGCGATTAAGCAAGCCATTAGATCTGAAACAACTTAATTGAACTTTAAACCTTTGCCAACTTTGAGTGCCTGGGCCCACCAACTACCAGATGTCATCATCGCTTATTCTCTTATTCATTAGATGTCAGGCATCTTGGATATAAGTGATTAAGTGAGCTGTCAGATCTTTCTGGGTTTTAACACCTTTCATACTCGTCTGCAACTGGACCCACATTCTTCCCTGGACAGGTGTCATCACTGCTTATTCGCTTATATGTTAGATGTCGAGCATCTTGGATATAAGCGATTAAGAAAGCTATTAGATCTTTCCAAACTTGTGTACTATTTAACATAACACCTTTACAATATTCTTGGCCCCACCAAAGACACGCATCGCCTCCGCTTATTTGCTTATATGTTAGATGTCGAGCATCTTGGAGATAAGTGAATAAGCGCGTCGTCCGATCTTTTCTGAGTTGCCTAATACATAAGGGGATGATGTAAATGGGACCTACATGACGAGACTTAGGAATTATTAAAGCGTTTAGGATGATACAATCTTTTGACAAAAGCAACCCATTCAACACAAACACATGACTTAAAATGACTTAAGTGACCTAAAAAGTAACCCAAGAATAGACTCGGCCAAGGCAATTTGGTTCTTTTTTAGTCATTTCAACTATTTTCAATTAGGCTGAGGGTTTGGGGAACTTTTGCAGAGGGATGAAAATAATTTGAAACTCAATCCTGAAACCCTTGACACCAATAATGACAGGAGACCCTAAGAAAATTACAAAACATAAATTGGACAAGAAATAGCACCAACAGGTGGGAGCAACCATAGACCTTCATTATTGTGAATTTCTTTTCATAATAAAAATCCCCCCAGTTATGGTCTCTTGGCCATTTGTCAAGATATTGGCATGGCCTCAACAGCTGTATTACCTTGACAGGGAATCTGGTCTTATCAACACCTAAGCATTTAAGAATTGGATAGATTATCCAATTTTCAAAAGCATAGAACTCTTTCTCTCTGGAGGTGTAATTCCATACTCTGAGCCAGAACTAAACATGATTGGTCTGACCATGATGAAAAATTTGAGGTTTTAGGAACTGACAGTTTATTATTGGAAAATTGTAATATAGGATCATATGCATGAGGACTGAATAATGCATGAATTTAGGGTAATCCTTCTTGGTTTGTATATCTATAAACCCTTGGTGCATCTGATCTATAATATACTGAATATAGTCATAGTTTGAAGTGGTATGGAAGCTCTGCATATTTAGGGCCATCATCAAAATATCAGAGGTAATCCTTTGCTCCTGCATCCTTCCCAAGCACCCTACATAATGCATATGCTATGTATTTGATATAGAAATTTAGGTCTTTGTAAAAATATGGGGCTACTCTTGGAAAAGGTGCTATATAGGTCTTCATTTTCTTAGGAACATGGTGATCCTTGATCAACTTGGAAGTAATGCTAGATTCCCTAGTATATCTATTCTCTATGCTCTTCAAATCTATTTCAATGGCCATGGGGTAGTAGACATTAAAGGCCTTCATGAAAGAATTTTGGTCCAAGATAAGCAAGTGTTTGCCATCATCTTTCTTAATGGTTTTGGTCAGGGTATCATACCTACTGGCCAATTCTGAAATGAAATCGACATCTACAAAGATATCAAGAACAATTAACCTAGCTAATCCATAGGTCCAAAGGTTTGAGATAGGCATGGGTTCATCACTATTGTTAAAGAAATAATTAAAAAGTGAATACCCTGATGAACCTAGAGTTTTTGCATCCCTAATATAAGACATATCATCAATTAGGACATCAACACTAACCTTTCTATTTTGGCTGGAGCCTGGAAGCAAAGTGAGAAACTCTTCTGAATAATTCCTCTTTCCTTTGGATTCATCATCAACATCATCACTCCTTCCACTGGTGGATGTCATACTCTATGCTTGGCTCATTTTCCTCTTATGTTCTGTTCTCAATATCCTTTTCACCGATATTGAAACAAATCTACTTGAAAACCCTCACCACCAACTATGAAATCCTCTACAAATATGAACTTCAATCACTTAAAACACTGCAAATTGCACTCTTTATCAAATTATGAATCACCAAGTCACCCTTTTGAATCACTGGCTACTGAAAAATCAACTCTTCTCAGAAAATACAAAAGACTCTATAAAATTTTCACTCTGAGAAATTGGAAGCTGGTAAAAATGAAACAATAATGGACAAGCTTACTTATAATTGAGAATTCAATGGAGATGTCTCTTCAAACTTTGTGAACTTACAATTCAGTCATTTTTACCATTAATTTCATGCACTGTCATATCAATTTTTGGTTCTAGCCATGGCATTCAAACTATCAGGTAATCAATTTATGATGAGTGCTTTTGCATATAAAACCTTATAAAATTCAAAAAGAAATTGAAATCAGATCTAATTGGTTTCATTAACTCATATTACGGCTATTTTTCAATCTATCAAAATCTCTGTAATTTGATTGGTCAGCAACTGTCCATGATGGCACTAATAAAAGTCTTTATTTTACTCTGGTTAACTTCTAGCGACCCAGTGACTGAATGATCTCCTTTTCTCTTAATATTTTTTCCAACTGCAGTTTCTTTAAGAGACTTAGCGACTTCCGTAGGATCAAAATATTGATCGATAGTTATCTCATTGTTGCCTGATCCTTAAACTTAACCTTTCCTTTTACGAAGACATGGCGACAAAGCAATTTCTTAATTGTTCTTTCACCTCGAGTCACATCTGGAGACTTGGTGATTGTTGTTTCTCTATGTCATTGGACCAAATATTTGACTCATGCTTTATCCGAAGACTTCTCGACTAAGCATATTAATCTATTAATCACTTGATCATGTTTTAATTTTCAACTTTGTATCACGACTACGTGACTACCATCCGATCTTGTCTTCATCCAATGGTTGTCACTGAATCTCTTGATTCTTATCTTAACTCATCTTTCTTCACGTGACTATGCGGCAACATTGTTATTTAATCTGACATCTAACATGGGTTTATCCAGAGACTTCGCAACTATTGTTTCTCCATGTCGCATAAAAATTTCTAAACCGTAGCTACAATCAGGAGACTTCCCGATTGCCATTAGATTAAATCGTTGATCAACGGTTGTCGTGTAATCTCCAATTCATTAATTTAACTCACTTTTGATCATGAGACTTGGCGATAACACCTAAATTTTAATACTTGAACTTAACTCATAACCATGGGTGTCATTAGGAGATAACGCGACTGAGTGATCTCCTAGTCGCCAAATAAGATTACTAACTCTGATTTTATCAGGAGATAACACGACTACCATTAGATCATATTTAAGATCAATGGTCAGCGTCAAGTCTCAATACCATTCCAACATATTCTATTTCATTATGAGACTTTGAGACTAAAGCTTTTTGCCAAGTCTCTAGATCATAAAGAATATTCGTTCTTTCGTATGAGACTATGCGACTGAGATATAAGCACATGCAAATAATCTTAAACTTAGTTCATGAAAAGTAACATGAAAATAGAACTTGATTGAGGGATTTTAGGGCCTTTTTGCATTTTAAGTGGAAATAACCTAAGGGCTTAGGGTTTTTTACATTTTCAATGAATTTTAGGGCTAAACCATCACTTGCAGAGGTATGTAAGCATTCCAAATGTGGTTTTAAAATTCTAGGCAAAGGAATGGTAGGCATCTTCAAAATTTTTAGGGTAAACTTCAAAAAATTGGAAATACAACCAACACCTTGTCTACCTTTCTCTTATGTCATTCATGCCTCTCTTGGATCAAAATGTCTACCAATATCTTATTTTCTAGAAATGTTCTCTCGACAGCTTCTGTATCAAACTCAACAAGATTTTGTTCATGTGCCATCTCTGACTGAGGAAAGGTCCTTCTTTTCTCAATCTCTGGATTGAACTCTTCAAGAGAATCTTCTCCTTGTTTCAATCTCAACCTGGTTAACATTTGCCACCTATAATTTCCTACAAAACGAGCTCTGATACTACTTGATTTATAATTAGTGTTTACAATGAAACTTGTAAATTAATTTCAATTACAGTTTTTTCTCGATCCAAGCAATATTGTGTGATTATAACTTTTAACCGTTGAAATTACAATTAAGGACACTTTTATAAAATTCAATGAACTTAACTAATTACTAAAATAAAGTAATTAGAATAAGAATTTAAAATGAAATGAAATAGCATGAAATAAATTAAGGAGAATGTAAGACATGAGATAGAAGAAAAATAAGATAGAAGATAGAAGGATAAACATAGGTTGACAACGAAGTTCGTCCAATCAAAACTACATCTCTGGGTCCGCTTCTCAATGCTAGGACTACTTTATTGATATCACCAAGCAAATCTATGCTTTGTTACAACACCCAAGCTTCCATAACCTTCATACAATTACTTCACAATCTCTTTCACTTTACATTTTTTGGTGTGTACTACCTTGCAAATTTTCTTCTCACAAAGAATTTTCCTCCAAAGAAATAATTCTCCAATCTCCAAAAATTCTCTCCCAATCGTGATCAATCACTCCTCCCAGACTAATTCAACCCCTTTTATACAAATTTATTTGCTAATATAAGATTAAAACCATATGATCTCCATATCTCCCAAAATCTCCCTAAAATATTAAAAAACCCTTAAAAATAAGGCTAATCCATTTATAAATATCCCCTCATTTTTGGAGATATTTATTCTTATCGGATTGATTTACCTTATTTAATTTATGGTCAATAAAAATAAGGAAATAAATAGAAACACGGTAGAAATAAATCCTAAAAATATTGTCGGCATAGCAGTAGTGTCCCGTGCTTGTAGCAAGGAGGTTATGGGTTGAAACCATGAAATGCAAAATTTTATCTTTGATTTCCATGAAAATTTTATTTAAATAAACATTTAACGCAAGCTAATCCCAATGGATGTGTTTGGATTATTGGTTTAAACTATAATTATTTTATGAGAGGTCATGGTGTTGAATCCCATGAACAAATTTTGAACAAACCAACACCCTGCATGTTTTCACTCGCTGACATCATCAAAGTCAACCTTAGTCAACCCAACTTTGACTAGTTGTAACATTTACATACGAAGTCCATTTGTAAACCCGAATAAAGTTCCAGAATTAGCTCGATGAGAACTACAACTTGGCATCACTTATTATTGTATTTGAGACAATTAATTTTTTTCCTTTTTGAATGTCGCATTCACTTGTTTGTCCGAGCCTTTGACCACACATAACTTCTGCATATGACCTCCTTTTGATCCCATTCAAGCTGTGTTAGGACCGTATCAACAACCATTTTTCAAAGATGTTGCTTTGTGAGATTTTGAGACTGTGAAAATTTTAGGTTCTCAAGATCCACCTGGATCAGTCCTCTGCATGTCCACTCTTTTCTATCATATCTCTAAGATCCCTTAGTTCATACACATCCCTAGGATGCATCCCATAAACTACTTCAAAACGGGTCTTGCATGTGGTCCTATGCACTGTATCACTATATACAAATTCATCGTGGTGAAGGACTTGATCCCAATATTTCCCATACTCTTTAGTCAAACATCTTAGAAGGTTTACTAATTTCCTGTTTACAACCTTAGTTTGAGGATGGTAAGCATATCCAAAAGACAGATTGGTGCCTAGTATCTTTCATAAAGTTTTCCAAAAATGTATCATGAATTTGGTATCCATATTTGAGACTATACTGATTGGGATTCCATGAAGACTAACTACTTCCCTAAAGAACAAGTTGTTGGAGATTTGCTTCTATGCAAATAATTGATTGTATGTTTGCCATTGATGACAACATATAATATACAACAGGTATCCTATATGTAATTATTAGCACAAATTCTTTCAAGCTATGCGTGTTTATTTCCATGGTGTATACATGTTCTAGTGGCTATGTGCATTCACACCAAGTCAGATATGCAGTTTCAGTTGAGTTATGATTAGTCAGTTATGGCAGTTACAGTTTCTGGAGTTTATCTGTTAAGAGCCGACGTAAATACAGTGTCTCTTGGGTTGCGCCTATCTTCGGGATATGTTTGTTTGTATTCATGTTTAGTTATGAGTTAAAGATAATTATCTAAAGGCCCCAAACCTATTTCAATGGAATCTTGATGTTAGAGTTAATTTGGTGAAGCCAACTTTGTGAAGCATCGCATCTATTCAGTTTGAGTTGCGCGGTCCTAATTTGCATTGCGTGCTTAGTTAAGCTGAAAAGGAAGTTGATGAAGTGTTTCTAGATACCATCACGACCTTATCCTTGGTGAAGATACATATAGCAGTTCAGTTATGTTCACTAATTGTCAAAAATGTTGTGAAGAAGGAAAGACAGAGAAGAGCAGATAGTCAGAAAGAATAAGTTGAAGATCTATGTGAAGAAACAAAATTTGATTGCAAATCATTGGAACTGATCAAGACAGCAGGTCTACTTAAACATTTCATTTACTAGATATAGTGTATATCTTTTATATTGAAGGTTGTAGCCTTCACCATCTTAGCAGTGAGCTATTGGACAATGAGTCCTCACCCTTAACAGGGTTATTTGTAAAAGACTCCTAATAGGGTCCGACCTTTAACCAGGTCTCTTTACTTCTTGCATTGTAAAGATCAACTCCTAACAGGGTTGTAAGATCTTCTAACAGGGATCATTATAAACTAGTGCAGTTATTTATGGGTACTTCAAATTGCTGAGTACTTCATTGTGTTATCTGAATGTGCATTTACTTTATATCAAATTACATTAAAGAAAGAAAAAGGAATTGAATTGACTAATAACTGATTCACCCCCCCTTTCAGTTATCCTTGGGACTATTCTAACAATTGGTATCAGAGCCAAGTGCCTTGGAGGGAAAGCTTAACAACTTAAGGTAGATCAGATGGCATACTTCAGGAAAGAGAGTCCTAAGTTCGATGGAGAAAACTATCTTGATTGGAAGAACAAAATGATAACACATCTTCAGTGCGTTGGATTTAAGATCTATGAGATTGCCACTCAAGAAGTTGAAATTCCCACCTTGAAAGATCTTGCAGCTTATGAATCTACTATGAAACAAAAGGTAGTGTTCACTAATAATGCAATTTCCAAAGAAGCCCTAATCAGTGCCCTATCCAACAGTGAATTTTCTGAGATCAAGAAGATAGATAAAGCATAATCTATTTGGAAATACTTATAAGATATGTTTGAAGGAGACATCCAAGAAAATAATGCACGCAGAAAGACATGGAAGAAAAGATACAACAATTTAGAGATGTTACCTGAAGAAAACATCAGAGCTTACAATCAGAGGATTAATGAAGTAGTATCAGGTATAAGAAACAATGGTTGAGAAATATCAGAGGAAGGTATAATGGACAAGTTAATGACCACATTGACAACAGACTATGAGAGAAAGATCAATATATTAGATGAGACTATTCAATTTTCAAAAGAATTTAAGAGGGAAACCTTGATTAGCAAAATATCTGCATTTGAGATATCTAGATTGAAGATAGAACCTAAAAGTGAGACAGCCTTCAAAGCCACAATCCACAATAAGAAATCTATAAATAGCTCTAGTAATAATGAAGAAGTGGATACAGAACTAGAAGAAATCATTGCTATGATTGCCAAGAAGGAAAATAAAGGTAAAGGAAAATATGAAGGACAACTACCATTCAAATGTTTTTCATGCAACAAAGTTGGTCACTTTGCATCCAAGTGCCCTACAAAAGTCAAGAATTTCAGATCAGATTACAAACCTAAGTACACTAAAGAATGTTATCATGTTGAGGATGGTGTAACTGATGATGACTCAGGAGAAGATGAAATTGGATTTTTTTCCATTAAAGACATTGAGAAGATGCTTGAGTAAATGGACAAATAAGATGAAGTAAAAGAACAAGAGTTAGCATTAGTTTCAAAAGCTGACATCAGAACTGACTGGATCATTGACAACGGATGTTCACACCACATGACAGGAGACAAAGATAGATTTGTACATTTGGACAAGTACAAAGGTGGCATGGTTAGATTTGGAGATAACACTCCCAAACCTATCATAGGCAGAGGCTCTATCACCCTAGATGGAAAGAAGATAGATGATGTTCTCTATGTTGATGGTTTGCATCATAACTTACTAAGTGTTGGATAGTTTCTTGATAAAGGATATCAGTTCAAATTAATAAACAACCAATGCATCATTAATAACAAAGAAGGAGACATGATTTCATCAGGCTCAAAGACCAAAGGTAAATTTTTTTAGCTCAACTCAAAAGTAAGTTGTTTTGTTGCAAAAGTAGATGACAGTTGGCTATGGCACAAGAGACTTTATCATATCAATTTTGACAGCATAGTCAAGATAAGTAGTGTAAAGGCAGTAAGAGACCTTCCAAGCATTGCAAGACCAGTTGACACCATGTGTAGGGAATGTGTGATGGGGAAACATGTGAGGACCTCATTTAGGAACAAAAAAGACTCTGCGGAAAACAAATTAGATCTAATATATACAGACCTATGTGGACCAACTCAAACAAGATCATACTACGGGGAAAGGTATTTTATTTTGTTTGTTGATGATTTCTCAAGGATGATGTGGGTTGTGTTATTAAAAGAGAAATCTGAATCTTTTGAGAAGTTCAAAATATTAAAAGCTAAGGTTGAGAATGAATTTGGATTAAAGATAAAATGTCTGAGATCTAATAGAGGAGGAGAATTCACCTCTAACCAATTTTATGACTACTGTGAATAACGTGGAATCAAAAGATGGTTAAGGGAACCCAGAACCCCTCGACAGATTGGGATAGAAAAAAGGAGGAAAAATATAAGACTTGACATAGTGTGCACTATCATGATTGAAGGAAAGGCTTCCCATACCTACTAGTAGTTTACACTATCAATAGAATACAATTGAGGCTAGGTGCAGACAAGACACCTTATGAACTTTAGTTTGGTAATTTACCCATTGTAAAATACTTCAAAATCTTTGGAAGCAAGTGCTATATCAAAAGGGATGATAACATTGGAAAGCTTGATGCTAGAAGTGATGAAGGTATTTTTCTTGTCTACTCTACTAAAAGCAAAGCTTATAGATGTTTCAATCTAAGATTAAAGAAGATCATTGAAAGTACTCATGTAAAGATTGATGAGAAGTTTATAATTCAAGAAATATATTATGACTATGCTCCCATGATTGAAGATGAGCCCAGACCCATCGATAAGGACACAGTTATTGAAGAAATGTTTGATTGTATTGATGTTTCATATAATAATCTGAACCAAGTGAAGAAGAATCATAGATCACATATGAATGTATCACTCCTAAGAATTCAAAGTACACATCCAAATAACACTCTAAGGAAGATATCATTGGAGATCAGAGTGCAAAAGTCTTGACAAGATCTAGAGCAAAAGGTTCAACCGCCGATGAAGAGGTATGCTTACTTTCACAGATTGAACCCTTAAGTGTTGAAGATGTGTGCAAAGATTTAGATTGGAAAAGTGTCATGCAAGAATAATTAGATCAAATAATCAAGAACAAAACATAGGAGCTGGTCCCTAGACCTCATGACAAGAACGTGATTGGAACAAAGTGGATATTCAGGAATGAGATGAATGAAGAAGGCATAGTGGTAAGGAACAAAGCAATATTAGTGTGTAAAGCATATGCACAGAGAGAAGGCATAGATTACACTGATACATTTGCCCCTGTGAGTAGACTTGAAGCTATCAAGTTGTTTTTGGCCTATACAACATTCAAGAACTTTAAGGTATATCAAATGGATGTCAAATCAACATTTCTGAATGGTGACTTGAAGGAAGAAGTCTACATAGAGTAGCCTGAAGGATTCAAACTTTCAGATAAACTAGACATGGTATGCAGATTAAAGAACACACTTTATGGACTTAAACAGGCCCCAAGAGCGTGTTATGAGAGACTTGATAGTTACATAACAAAGATAGGATTCAGAAAAGGAGCAGCAGACTACAATTTATTTATAAGAGAGACAGATGAAGGACTACTACTTGTTGCTATTTTTTTTATGACATTATCTTTGGAGGTAATGACAAACTTAGTGCAAAATCTGCCAAAGAAATGAAAAGTGAATTTGAAATGAGCATGATTGGACCTATCAAATACTTCCTTGGATTGAATGTAAAACAAACAGACAAAGGCATATTCATAAATCAGTCTAAGTATGTGAAGGAGATATTGAAGACCTTCAAGATGGAAGATTGCAAACCAGTAAGCACCACCATGATATCAGGATGCAAGTTTTCTAAAGATGACAATTCCACAGTAGTTTACAAGACCTTATACAAATCTATGATTGGAAAACTCATATATCTCACTCAATCTAGACCTAACATTTCTAATGCAGTTGGCATTGTTAGAACATTTGCAACTGAACCCAAGAAAAATCATCTAATAGCAATAAAAAGAATATTCAGATACCTAAAGGGAACTATAGACTATGGTTAATGGTATCCTAACTTAGAGAACATACAACTTCATGTGTATATAGATGCAGATTGGGAAGGTTGTGTTGATGACAAAAAGAGCACATCAAGAGGAGCAGTATTTCTTGGAGATAGGTTTGTCACTTGGATAATTAAAAAGTAGAATTGTATCTCTCAGTCAATAGTAGAAGCTGAGTATGTTGCAGTAGCATTGAATTGTTCAACAATGGTTTGGATCAAACAAATGATTAAGGACTTTGGTATTCAGATTGATTATCCTATTATTATTCTCTTTGACAACACTAGTACTATCAATATGTCAAAGAACCCTGTGATGCATGCAAAGACAAAACACATTGCGATCAAATACCACTTCCTAAGAGAAAAAATTGCAGACAAAGAAGTAAAGATGGATTATGTAAGCACTAAAGAACAACTAGTAGATATTTTTACAAAGCCTCTATCAAAAGATACTTTTGAGTATCTCAGGGAGAAGTTGGGAGTAATTCCCTTTCCCGAGTCTGATTAGAACTTGCAGCAAGAACATCAGTCCTTGGTGGCTGATGAATGGTTAACTACTCTACTTCTATAGTAGTACCTATGCTTAATGGTGTTCAACACCCTTTGTCATTGATGTCAAAGGAGTATTAGTAAGGGGGAGCATATAATCTGGGGGAATATACAGAGCAACAACAGTGAAGAGGAACCTTTGATGAGGATAATGAGAAGATTGTAAAAAGAAGGAAGACACTTTGAGTTGATGATATCATATGTTGCTAGCAATGTCAAAGGGGGAGATTGTTGGAGATTTGCTTCTGTGCAAATAATTGATTGTATGTTTGCCATTGATGACAACATATAATATACAACAGGTATCTTATATATAATTATCAGTATAGATTCTTTCAAGATATGCATTTTTATTTTAATGGTGTATACAAGTTCTAGTGGCTATGTGCATTCACGCCAAGTTAGATATGCAGTTTTAGTTGATTTATGATTAGTCAGTTATGGCAGTTACAGTTTCTGGAGTTTATCTGTTAAGAGCTAACGTAAATACAGTATCTCTTGGGTTGTGCCTATCTTTGGGATATGCGTGTTTGTATTCATGTTTAGTTATGAGTTAAAGATAATTATCCAAAGGTGCCAAATGTATTTCAATAGAATCTTGATGTTAGAGTTAATTTGGTGAAGCCAACTTTGTGAAGCGTCACGTTTATTCAGTTTGAGTTGCGCGGTCCTAATTTGCATTGCGTGCTTATTTAAGCTGACAAGGAAGTTGATGAAGTGTTTCCAAATACCGTCATGACCTTATCATCGGTGAAGATACATATAGTAGTTCAATTATGTTCACTAAGTGTCAAAAATGTTGTGAAGAAGGAAAGATAGAGAAGAGCAGATAGTCAGAAAGAATAAGTTGAAGATCTATGTGAAGAAAAATAAGTTGATTGCAAATCATTGGAACTAATCAAGACAAAAGGTCTACTTAAATAGTTCATTTACCAAATATAGTGTATATCTATTATACTGAAGGTTGTAGCCTTCACCATCTTAGCAGTGAGCTATTGGACAGTGAGTCCTCGCCCTTAACAGGGTTATCTGTTAAAGACTCCTAACAAGGTCCGACCTTTAACCAGGTCTCTGTACTTCTTGCATTGTAAAGATCAACTCCTAATAAGGTTGTAAAATCTTCTAACATGAATCATTATAAACTAGTGCAGTTGTTTGTGGGTGCTCATTCCCACAGGGGTTTTTACCTATTTGGTTTCCCCATAATCAAATTGTTGAGTACTTCATTGTGTTATCTGAATGTGCATTTACTTTATATCAAATTGCATTAAAGAAAAAAAAATTGAATTGACTAAGAACTGATTCACCCCCCCCCCCTTAGTTA
>MU221247.1:17131-30456 GCA_018584345.1 Thuja plicata
TGTTGGTCAATAATAGAACCTTTGTATCAGCTCCAAAGTTATATTCAGTCCGTAAATGATCACTAAGCCTTCTATTATGTTTTTCTTGCATCAAGTTTTCCCTTATTGAACTCTTAGGTACACACAATTGTCTACCTTTGAATAGGAGTCCATTTTGCAATGCATATTCTGCATATTCACTGTGAAAATCATTGTTGAACTCTTGGCATACCTTGTAGGTGTATAGTCACAAAATGGAAACACTTCCATTGTAGACTTGTTTAGCCTTCTGAGTAAGTGGTTTGGGGTCATATCAAGTACCTATAATGGGTTCCTGAGTTAGACCTAGCTTTCCCCCTATTCTGTCCCTCTTTCCACTTCTTTCTAGCCTAATTTCTGCATTCTGGAGTGCATACCTGAGATTCTGGACTTCAAGGTCAGGGTTGGCCTTTTAGGTCTATTTTTACCTCAACCTTGACCTAGGTCAAGGATGACCTTGACCCTAACCTAGGTCAAGGTTGAGCTTAACCTTGACCTAGGGTTCAAACCTTAGGGTCTTCCAGTTTCTGGATGTCGGTCTTTGCAAAAGTTATTTCGTGCTTTCGGGTCGGTTGTTTCGGGTTCTGAAGCATTGATTCCTATATTATATTTAATATAGGTCCTCTCCTAGGGGTAAAGGATTTAATGGGAATTTAATTATCCTATGTCAGCCTCCTTAGAATATTGTTCCCTAGTTTCATATAAAAGGGAGCTTTCTCCTCTCATTTTCTCTAAGTCTTCCAAGTACAAAAAGTCTTCTAATCATGATCAAGCATTCTCAAACTATCTTCAAGTGTGATTAAAGCAAGATAAGGATCAAGATTTAAAGCAAACATTCATCCATTCAAACATCCATTTTCATGAAGGAGATCCATTGGAGGCCATTGAAGGATTCAAGCTACATAGTGCCCTTTTGGTGATCTCTCCATCCACCTTCTTCCAAGCCTATTCCAAATTCAAGAACCCATTCAAGACTTGGTGTTGGATATCTACAAGAAAGAGATTTAAGACATCCTACCATTCTACATTCTACATATTTGGTGCATACATACTTGTGGACTCAAGGATTCGAATCCTCCACAAGGACTTTTACAAGCAAGGTGAATTTGTGCATTTACTTTGTTTATCTTTATGCAATTTCAATTACATATATTTAAGGTTAATTCCAAAATAGGGTTTTGACCAATGCAAACCCCTCCCCCCCAACAAATAATCTTCTTTTTCTTGTAGGTACAGGTTCGAGACTGTAGATTTGGACATAGCTCTAGATACCCTTTTCGGCTTTCTATCGGGCTCCGTGAACAAATTCTCTGTCGGACCTATGCAGGTCAAGGTTGACATTATTGGGTCAGGGTTGAAATTTGTGGGTCAAGGTCAACCTTTTTCATAAGACAACATCAGAATAGAAAAATATTTTTTGGGTTTTTTTTGTCTCTGCGTTCCGGTTCCGGTTCTGGATCATATTTCAGTTTTTCTAGAAATAGTCTACAGACCTCAGAAAACAACATTCTTTGATCTGGAATTCTTTAAGGTTAGTACATTTCTCCTATTTCTTCAATTAATTTCATATATCATATCTATATATATAATTAACAGAATTGAAGATATCCTTCTTGTTATTCTCTTTTCCAAATAGTTGATTCATTTGTGCATTAACCCTTCCCTTAGGTTGATCAACTTGGATCTTCCATTTGTGCATTTGGGAATAGAAGAGGAGCATCTTATCTTCTCCCTAATCACAATTACAATATACAATCAATCAAATTTAATTAAATGTAAATTAGGGTTAAGGAACTCAACACACTCTAATCAAATCAAACAACAATTAACAAATAATCTCCTTACCCCTTTCCACCACTTTACATTTTGGTGAACCTGTGATAGACAACTCTTTCTTTTTGGTGTTAGATTTACATTTTTTATGCTATATCTTTCATTTTCTTTCAAATTACATTTAAGTTCAATAGATCAACATTTTGTGTTAGTTCATTTGCATTGTATTGGTGTATGAGCTTTACTACCTCTAGTCCTACTTATAGTATCTCGGTTAGAAGAAGCCGTAGACTTATGGGTTCCTTTGATCCCAAGTCTTCCTCTCCTTTCCTTAGGATCCTGGAAGATAATTTGATAACTCATGATTCCAATCCTTCTATGGAGCATAACTCTTCTCACTCATCTCATGATGAATATGACGCTTTAAGAGTTCCTCCTGAACAAGTGCAAAACATTTCAACCGAACTTGATAAAATGGGAAATTGGCTTATCCAAGAAAACCATAATCAAGATTCTATCCAAGCTATAGAGGCTCTTAAGAAAGTCCTCGCTAATAATGATCAAGGTATTAATTTCTTGCTTAGTATTACTCGTCTTGTGAATTTGAATGTTAAACCTTTAGCTCAAGAGGCTCAAAAGTTAGGATTCACACCTTTGATGATTCTGAAAATGATTAAAGCTCCTGATGGTCCCCTTTATATCTATGCTAGGATTGCTAAGATACCTAATCATGGTTTTCTAGTTGATCCCACATCTTTAATAAATGTCATTACTGAAGAAAATCTTTTTATGAAAGGCTTACAATGTGATTTTTATGATTCATCTGATGCATGGATCCAAACTTGTAATGGATTTCTTTATCCTACACTTGGTTCTATTAACTTACCTATTGAACTTTGTGGTAAGATTGTAGATACTACCTTCATCATTATTCCTACTTCTGATCAATTTCAAATCAAATTTGGTTTACCTTGGATAACTGCTATGCATGTTATTGCTTCCCCCATTCATAAATGTCTTAAGTTCACTTATAATGGAGAAGTCAAAAAAATTAATCATAGTTTGTATCAACCTTCTAGGCCTAGAGATTGTGCTACTCTTGATTTCCTTTGGCCTTCATTCCCTAACTCATTTCCTCCTCGCCCTGATCATCTCTTTTTCTCATATCAAGCTTACAAACATCACAAAATTGTTGAGTTAAGTATGCCTCAGATTGATTCCCATTGTGGTCTTCTACCCACACCTTCCATACCTCCTTTATCAATTACTCGTAATTCTACTACTCAAAATTCTACTGTTTCATTACCACCTATTTAGAATCCTCCTATAGAACCTGTGAAGGAACCTGTTGTCATTCCTCCTACTTCTCAAAATATGCTAACCAAAGCTAAATGTAACAAATCTGCTAATGAACTTCGTAAGAAGTGTAGAGATAATGATAGAGCCCATGCTTCTATTATTCAAAACTCATTAACTACTTTCGACCAACCCATGCCTGACGCATTAGATGTTAATATTCATAATCATGTTAAGATGAATGAGTATGATGATCCTATTCGCATCTTGGATCTTATTTCAATCAACCTTGATGAGGAGGACACTCTTGATGATCGTATTGATCTTACTGATGAATATGAGACCATTGACCTTGATAATGATTTACCTCATATGCTTTCAACTCAATTAACAATTACACCTAGTATCGAGCATTGTGATACTCAAGAGGATCCTTGTTTGGAACTGGCTATCATCCCTACTATATTGGATATAGTCCCTCTTGCGAGTTTCCCACCTTCCATCAATAACATCAACCAAGATGGAGAGGGTTGACAACATGCTTGATTGGCTCATCCTTTATGGTAGCCCTTTTTGTGTTTGTATGTTGTAATGTGCTTCTCCCGTAATGTGTTTTTAAATGTTTGTTATATTCTTTTATATGACCCTTGTTACTTTGTTGGTGCAAGGTGATAAAGGAATCAAACCTGTCGTACAATTCTTCTATATGTATCTATATTCTTCTATATGTTGTTTCATGTTATGTTGTACTTGTGGTATTGTTTGTAACTATTTTCCTTGTATAATCTGCTTGGATCTGCGACATGGTAGCACTAATTATTTTTGGTCTCCATGTTGTGGTCTGAAAAGATTCTTCTTCATAACCCTTAAGTTTTCTTTCCTCCTTTGTGATTGTAGTTCTACTATCTTTGGGGAATGATGTCAATTCATTTGAAATAATATTATATTTCTATGTACATGTTATCTTATGATCATATTGACCCCACATTAGGTAGATCCCTCTTGTGTTCTTATGTATGTGTATGTTTTATTTCCCTTGATTTGTCTTCCTTTGGGGGCATCTTGCAGTGGAAACGTAATACGTAGAGTTGTTTATGTTTCCATTAAAACCATTGCTCCTGTTAAAGTGTTAGCAATCAATTTAACGTGGGGGCATACACTCTACTCACTTTTGCACACATGTACATTCAAAATAGTTTTCAAGATTTAAAAATTTTCCCTTTATGGATTAAAAACTAATCCTTAAAGCATGGTCATTTTTACTTTTTAGGATCTCTTTATCCCTCAAGTTTAAATTTACACGGATCTCTTGATCCCGCCAGTTTTCAAATTACAATGTTTTGATACCTTTAAGAATGAATCTCCTTGATGATTTGACTAGTGAGTAGCCACATTCACTACGCAGTTCAACTCCATCTTGCCAGTTACGCTTTTGTGTGGTTCACAATGAGACATAAGTTCTCATTGGGCAAGATAATCACACCCTTTCTCTCTTTTCTTAACTAGGTGATGTCTCTCTTATGGTGATCTTAGGGTTGATAAAGACTTAAGTCTCTTGGGGGCTTGAGGATTTCTTTGTCCCTTCTGATTCCAATAAGATTGTCTTTTCTGTATGTTCTCCTTTACCAAGAGTTTGTGTTGAGCTCATACTCTTGCTAAAGTAGGGGCTAAATGTATAGTCAAAAAATGGAAGCTCTTTTATTGTATACTTTTTTATCCTTCTAAGTAAGTGGTTTGGGGTGATATCAAGAACCTAGAATGGGTTCTTGAGTTAGACCTAGCTTTCCCCCTGTTTTGTCCCTCTTTCCATTTCTTTCCAGCCTGATTTCTGCATTCTGGAGTGCAGACCTGAGATTCTGGACTTCGACAAGGTCAGGGTTGACCTTTTAGGTCTATGTTGACCTTGACCTTGACCTAGGTCAAGGTTGACCTTTACCCTAACCTAGGTCAAGGTCAACCTCAACCTTGACCCAGGGTTTAAACCTTAGGGTCTTGCAGTTTTTGGATGTCGGTCTTTGCAAAAGTTATTTCCCGCTTCTGGGTCAACTGTTTTGGGTTTCGAAGAGTCGATTCCAAAATTATATTTAATATAGGTCCTCTCCTAGGGTTAAAGGCTTTAATGGGAATTTAATTATCCTATGTTGGCCTCCTTAGAATATTTCTCCCTAGTTTCATATAAAAGGGAGCTTTCTCCTCTCATTTTCTCTAAGTCTTCCAAGTGCGAAAAGTCTTCTAATCGTGATCAAGCATTCTCAAACTATCTTCAAGTGTGATTCAATTAAGCTAAGGAGAAATATTTCAAGAAAGCATTCATCCATTCAAGCATCCATTTTCATGAAGCAAATCCATTGGAGGCCATTGAAGGATTCAAACTACATAGTGCCCTTTTGGTGATCTTTCCATCCACCTTCTTCCAATCCTATTCCAAATTCAAGAACCCATTCAAGACTTGGTGTTGGAGATCTACAAGCAAGAGATTGAAGACGTCCTACCATTCTACATTCTACATATTTGGTGCATACATACTTGTGGACTCAAGGATTCGAATCCTCCACAAGGACTTTTACAAGCAAGGTGAATTCGTGCATTTACTTTGTTTATCTTTATGCAATTTCAATTACATATATTTAAGGTTAATTCCAAAACTGGGGTTTAACCAAGGAAAACCCTTCCCCCCCCCCAAAAAAAATCCTCTTTTTATTGCAAGTACAGGTTTGGGACTGTAGATTTGGACATAGATCTAGATACCCTTTTTGGCTTTCTGTCAGGCTCCGCAAACAGATTCTCTGTTGCACCTGTGCAGGTCAAGGTCAACATTATTGGGTCAGGGTTGACATTTGTGGGTCAAGGTCGACCTTTTTCATAAGACGACATTGGAATGGAAAAATATTTCTGGGTTTTGTTCATCTCTGCGTTTCAATTTCAGATGATACTTCAATTTTTCCAGAAACAGTCTACAAACCTCAGAAAATAGCATTCTTTGATCTGCAATTCTTTAAGGTTAGTAAATTTCTCCTATTTCTTCAATTAATGTCATATATCATATCTATACATATAATTTTAACATAATTTAAGATATCCTTCTTGTTATTCTCTTTTCCAAATAGTTGATTCATTTGTGCATTAGCCCTTCCTTTGGGTTGATCTACTTGGATCTTCCATTTGTGCATTTGGGAATAGAAGAGGAGCATCTTATCTTCTCCCTAATCACAATTACAATATACAATCAATCAAAATCAATTAAATGTAAAGTAGGGTTAAGGAATTCAACACACTCTAAGCAAATCAAGCAACAATTAACAAATAATCTCCTTACCCCTTTCCACCACTTTACACTTTGGTGAACCCACGATAGACAACTCTTTCTTTTTGGTATTAGATTTACATTGTTTATGCTAGATCTTGCATGTTCTTTCAAATTACATTTATGTTCAATAGATCAACATTTTGTGTTAGTTCATTTTCATTGTATTGGTGTATGAGCTTTACTACCTCTAGTCCTACTTATAGTATCCCGGTTAGAAGAAGCCGTAGACTTATGGGTTCCTTTGATCCTGAGTCTTCCTATCCTTTCCTTAGGATCCCGGAAGATAATTTGATAACTCATGATTCCAATCCTTCTATGGAGCATAACTCTTCTCACTCATCTCATGATGAAGATGACGCTTGAAGAGTTCCTCCTGAACAAGTGCAAAACCTTTCAACCGAACTTGATAAAATGGGAAATTGCCTTATCCAAGAAAACCATAATCAAGATTATATCCAAGCTATAGAGGCTCTTAATAAATTCCTCTGTGATAATTATCAAGGTATTAATTCCTTGCGTAGTATTACTCATCTTGTGAATTTGAATGTTAACCCTTTAGCTCAAGAGGCTCAAAAGTTAGGATTCACACCTATTGTCACTAGTGTAGGACCTTCTTTTTTTCCTCTACCTACTATTCCTACTTACACTCCTCCTTTAATAACAACTTTTCTCCCAAGCACACCTATCCCTTTGAGTGTTCCACCGGTATCTTTACCTACCTCACAACCTTCATATCATAATGTGCCTTTTACTTATACTAATCCTCTTCCAACTGTGGTTCCTAATGTTCCACCGGTTGTGTCTTCTATTCCTACTACTTCTTACACTTTTCCTAGTGTTCCTAATATTGCTATGCCACATGTTTTCTCTAATGATTCTACAATTATTAGTTTGGCTCAAACTATGTCATCTTTACAACAACAACTTGCATCTTTAACTCAATCCAATTTTAGCATTCCTACATGTGACATGGGTAGTCCTTTATCCCTAGACATCATACGTGCTACTATCCCTTAGCAAGCTGATATGCCTTGTCTTGAGAATTATAATGGTAAAGGTGATCTTGTTACTCATGTTAAAACATTTCAAATCCTTTGTAGTGATTATGCTCATGATTATAGGATTTTAGCTAAATTGTTTGCTAGAACCTTTCGAGATAAGGATTTACAATGGTATTGTTCTTTACCTCCTTATTCCATTGATTCTTTTCCCAAACTTCCTAATTCCTTCATCCAACAATTTCAAAATAATATTGGACCACAAGTGTCCTTATCTGATTTAATGCATTATAAACAAAACACTAAGGAAAAATTAACTGATTTTATTGGTAGATTTAAGCATTTGCATGCTCAGATTTCTTATCATGTTCTGAATATTGATATTCAACATATTTTTATTTCAAATTTACAAAAGGATATTAGAGATAAGATTCTGCTTATTGAATTTACATCCTTTCAACAATTGTGTGCAGCACTTCACCATTATCAATTACAAGTGATTCAGTTTGAGAGAAACACTCCAATGGCTCCTGTTCTAGTTGATAAGAGTGACAATGCTCCTAATCCTAATAAGTTTCAGAAACCTAACAACTATGTCAAGATTAATAAATAGACGAATGTGGTTACTGATCAAGTTGCGGCTACATCCAATAGTGCTTCTGCATCCACTGCTTTCCGTATGAATCGTACGTTTACTCCTCTATCTGAAACTTTGCATTCTATAATGAGTAGCTTGTTAAGTGCTAGTATGATTACCTTGCCTCCTATTTGACCTCTTCTTCCCACCACAATAGCTTCAAATCCTTTGATTCTAAAGCTTTCTTCCAATACCATCGCTAGAATGGCCATGATACCAAAAAATGTTACTCTCTAAAGCATAAGATTCAAGACTTTATTGATTCTAAAGCTTTGTTTGTTGATAATTTTGATGGTAATGGGAATAAATCTATTTCTCCTCCTAATCAAAACCTTCAAATCTATATGAATCCCTTACCTACACATGATACTAATACTATAGCTCAACCATCTCCTGTAGGCATTGTTTATGATTCAAAGATGGATGATCTTAATCACATTGTTAATCATGTGAGAGTGTTGTGCCACCTCAACTTATGGTTCAAGATACTTCACCTCCACTTCAACTTCCAATTCCACCAAAAACTCAAAAACAAACTAAGGATAAGCAACCTAGGGAACCTTTAATTACCTTTTTTTTTTCTAAAATGATTAAACCTCCCGATGGTCCCATTTATATCTATGCTATGATTGCTAAGATACCTACTCGTGGTTGTCTAGTTGATCCCACATCTTTAATAAATGTCATTACTGAAGAAAATCTTTTTATGAAAGGCTTACAACGTGATTTTAATGATTCATCTGACGCGATCCAAACTTGTAATGGATTTCTTTATCTTGCACTTGGTTCTATTAACTTACCTATTGAACTTTGTGGTAAGATTGTAGATACTACCTTCATCATTATTCCTACTTCTGATCAATTTTAAATCAAATTTGGTTTACCTTGGATAACTGCTATGCATGCTATTGCTTCTCCCATTCATAAATGTCTTAAGTTCACTTATAATGGAGAAGTCAAAAAAATTAATCATAGTTTGTATCAACCTTCTAGGCCTAGAGATTGTGCTACTCTTGATTTCCTTTGGCCTTCATTACCTAACTCATGTCCTCCTCACCGTGATCATATCTTTTTCTCATATCAAGCTTACAAACATCACAAAATTGCTGAGTTAAGTATGCCTCAGATTGATTCTCATCGTAGTCTTTTTCCCACACCTTCCATACCTCCTTTATCAATTACTCCTAATTCTAATTCTCAAACTTCTATTGTTTCATTACCACCTATTGAGAATCCTCCTATAGAACCTGTGAAGGAACCTGTTGTCATTCCTCCTACTTCTCAAAATATGCCAACCAAAGCTAAACGTAACAAATCTGCTAATGAACATTGTAAGAAGCGTAGAGCTAATGCTAGAGCCCGTGCTTTTGTTATTCGAAACTCATTACCTACTTTCGACCAACCCATGCCTGATGTGTTAGATGTTAATATTCATAATGATGTTAAGATGAATGAGTATGATGATCCTATTCATATCTTGGATCCTATTTCAATCAACCTTGATGAGGAAGACACTCTTGATGATCCTATTGATCTTACTGATGAATATGAGACCATTGACCTTGATAATGATTTACCTCATATGCTTTCAACTCAATTAACAATTACACCTAGTATCGAGCATTTTGATTCTCAAGAGGATCCTTGTTTGGAACTGGCTATCATCCCTACTGCATTGGATATAGTCCCTCTTGCAAGTTGCCCACCTTCCATCAATAACATCAACCAAGATGGGGAGGGTTGACAACATGCTTGATTGGATCATCCTTTATGGTAGCCCTTTTTGTGTTTGTATGTTGTAATGTGCTTCTCCCGTAATGTGTTTTTAAATTTTTGTTAGATTATTTTATCTGACCCTTGTTACTTTGTTTGTGCAAGGCGATAAAGGCATCAAACCTGTCATACAATTCTTCTATATGTATCAATATTCTTCTATATGTTGTTTCATGTTATGTTGTACTTGTGGTATTGTTTGTAACTATTTTCCTTGTATAATATGCTTGGATCGGCGACATGGTAGCACTAATTATTTTTGGTCTCCATGTTGTGGTCTGAAAAGATTCTTCTTCGTAACCCTTAAGTTTTCTTTCCTCCTTTGTGATTGTAGTTCTACTTTCTTTGGGGAATGATATCAATTCATTTGCAATAATATTAGATTTCTATGTACATGTTATCTTATGATCATACTGACCCCACATTAGGTAGATCCCTCTTGTGTTCTTATGTATGTGTATATTTTATTTCCCTTGATTTGTCTTCCTTTGGGGGCATCTTGCAGTGGAAACATAATCCGTAGAGTTGTTTATGTTTCTGTTAAAACTATTGCTCCTGTTAAAGTGTTAGGATTGACTTTAACATGGGGGCATACATTCTACTCCGTTTTGCACACATGCACGTTCAAAATAGTTTTCAAGTTCTAAAACTTTTCCATTTATGGATTAAAAACTAATCCTTAAAGCATGGTCATTTTTAATTTTTAGGATCTCTTGATCCCTCAAGTTTAAATTTACACGGATCTCTTGATCCCGCCAGTTTTCAAATTAAAATGTTTTGATCCCTTTAAGAATGAATCTCCTTGATGGGTTATCTAGTGAGTAGCCACATTCACTAGGCAGTTCAACTCCATCTTTCTAGTTACGCTTTTGTGTGGTTCACAATGAGACATAAGTTCTCATTGGGCAAGATAATCACACCCTTTCTCTCTTTTCTTAACTAGGTGATGTCTCTCTTATGGTGATATTAGGGTTGATAAAGGCTTAATTTTCTTGGGGGCTTGAGGATTTATTTGTCCCTTCTGATTCCAATAAGATTGTCTTTTATGTATGTTCTCCTTTACCAAGAGTTTGTGTTGAGCTCATTCTCTTGCTAAAGTGGGGGCTAAATGTATAGTCAGAAAATGGAAGCACTTCCATTGTAGACTTGTTTAGCCTTTTGAGTAAGTGGTTTTAGGTCATATCAAGCACCTAGAATGGGTTCCTGAGTTAGACCTGGCTTTCTCCCTGTTCTGTCCCTCTTTCCACTTCTTTCCAGCCTGATTTCTGCATTCTGGAGTGCAGACCTGAGATTGAGGACTTCAAGGTCAGGGTCGATCTTTTAGGTCTATGTCAACCTTGACCCTGACCTAGGTCAAGGTAGACATCAACCTTGACCTAGGTCAAGTTTGACCTCAACCTTGACCCAGGGTTCAAACCTTAGGGTCTTGCAGTTTTTGGATGTCGGTCTTTGCAAAAGTTATTTCCCACTTCCAGGTTGACTGTTTTGGGTTCCAAAGCATCGATTCCTAAATTATATTTAATATAGGTCCTCTCCCAGGGGTAAAGGCTTTAATGGGAATTTAATTATCCTATGTTGGCCTCCTTAGAAGATTGTGCCCTAGTTTCATATAAAAGGGAGCTTTCTCCTCTCATTTTCTCTAAGTCTTCCAAGTGCAAAAAGTCTTCTAATCGTGATCAAGCATTCTCAAACTATCTTCAAGTGTGATTAAAGAAAGATAAGGAGCAATATTTCAAGCAAGCATTCATCCATTCAAACATCCATTTTCATGAAGGAGATCCATTGGAAGCCATTGAAGGATTCAAGCTACATAGTACCCTTTTGGTGATCTCTCCATCCACCTTCTTCCAAGCCTATTCCAAATTCAAGAACCCATTCAAGACTTGTGTTGGAGATCTATAAGCAAGAGATTGAAGACATTCTACTATTCTACATTCTACATATTTGGTGCATACATACTTGTGGACTCAAGGATTCGAATCCTCCATAAGAACTTTTACAAGCAAGTTGAATTCGTGCATTTACTTTGTTTATCTTTATGTAATTTCAATTATATATATTTAAGGTTAATTCCAAAACCGGGGTTTGACCAAGGCAAACCCCTCCCCCCAAAAAACAATCCTCTTTTTCTTGTAGGTACAGGTTCAGGACTATAGATTTGGACACAAATCTGGATACCTTTTTCAGATTTTTGTCGGGCTCCGTGAACAGATTCTCTGTCAGACCTGTGCAGGTCAAGGTTGACATTATTGGGTCAGGGTTGACATTTGTGGTTCAAGGTCAACCTTTTTCATAAGATGATATCAGAAAGGAAAATAATTTTTGGGTTTTGTTCGCCTCTATGTTTCAGTTCTGGATCATACTTCAATTTTTCTAGAAATAGTCTACAGACCTTAGAAAACAACATTCTTTGATCTAAAATTCTTTAAGATTAGTACATTTCTCCTATTTCTTCAATTACTATCATATATCATATTTATACATATAATTAACAGAATTTAAGATATCCTTCTTGTTATTCTCTTTTCTAAATAGTTGATTCATTTGTGCATTAGCCCCTCCTTTGGGTTGATCAACTTGGATCTTCCATTTGTGCATTTGGGAATATAATAGGAGCATCTTATCTTCTCCCTAATCACAATTACAATATATAATCAATCAAATTCAATTAAATGTAAAGTAGGGTTAAGGAACTCAACACACTCTAAGAAAATCAAAAAACAATTAAAAAATAATCTCCTTACCCCTTTCCACCACTTTACAGTAGGCTTCTCTGAAATCCCCATCCTCCTTATAGAGGTCCTTGAAACTTTCCACACCAATTCTTTTCAACAGTACCTCCTAAACTTTGACTAATCTCCTACTCAGTGCATCAACTAAACTTTATTTTATTTAATATGGAAAGTGTAGTATTATAGGCACTCCATCCATTTGATATGTTTATGGCTTAAGTTGGCTTGTGAGTTGAGAGAACTCAATGCTTGATTGTCTGTATATACCACAAACTCCTTGGGTAGGAGGTAGTGTCTCCATTTTCTCAGTAATTGAACAAGTGCATAAAGCTCCACATTATAAGAAGAATGTCTAAATACTTAGCTTCATTGATCTTTTCACTAAAGAATTCCACTGGTATGATCCCCTGACTCAAGACTGCACCTACTACAACGTTGCTAGCATCACATTCTAAAGTGGAAAGTTTTTCAAAGCTTGGTAATACTAATACAAGTTGGGTTTCTACCTCTTTCTTTAATAGTTCAAAACCCCTATCTACTTCTTGTGTCCATTTGAACTTAGTCTTTATTCTACCTTTAATATTATAAAGCACGGGGGAAAAAATTGCACTAAAATGTCTTATGAACTTCCTATAGAACTGGGCTAATTCATGAAAACTCCTCACCTCACTAGTTGTTTTAGGAGTTGTCTAATTGAGTATAGCTAATACGCTAGAGGCATCCATCTTCAAATCTCCTTTTGACAGGTCACAAATCCAAGATAAACAAGTTCCTACTTCATGAATTCACTT
>MU221250.1:0-13864 GCA_018584345.1 Thuja plicata
CTGCCAGTAAGAATGGAAGATTGCCAGTTGCCGAGTTTGAAGGCTTTGATGATAGGAGTTTCCTCATTTTCGAACGGGGTTTCAATAACAATGCTTTCCTCTCCCCTGCCGAAAATGCATGGCCCGCACTAAAAAGGAAATGAAATGCATTTTCTTTTCTTTTAATTTTTTTTTTAAAACTCTTAATCCCATTTTGGTCAAAATTTCGACCAACACGGGATTAAAAATAAAAAAAACAAAAGCTTTCCTTTATAATGCGACCAAGCTGAACATTGGCCGAATTTTTTGGTCAAAATTTGAGCTGAAATGTACTAGTGTTATCATCGAACGGTTGATCGATTCGGCAATGTGGAACCTCAGAGTAGCTTGTTATGAGATTGCAACTCATTATCATCGAACGGTTGATCAATTCGGCGATGTGGAACCTCAGAACGGCTTGTTTTGAGATTACAACCCATTATCATCGAATGGTTGATCGATTCAGCTATGTGAAACCTCAGAACGGCCTGTTATGAGATTACTACTCATTATCATCGAACGGTTGACTGATTCGGCGATGTGGAACCTTAGAACAGCTTGTTATGAGATTGCAACTCATTATCCTCGAACGATTCACCGATTCGGCAATGTGGAACCTCAGAACGGCTTGTTATGAGATTACAACTCATTATCATTGAACGGTTGACTGATTCGGTGATGTGGAACCTCAGAACAGCTTGTTATGAGATTATAACTCATTATTATCGAACGCTTGATCGATTCGGCGATGTGGAACCTCAGAACAGCTTGTTATGAGATTAAAACTCATTATCATCAAACTGTTGATCAATTCGGCGATGTGGAACCTCAAAATGACTTGTTATGAGATTACAACTCATTATCATCTAACGGTTGATCGATTCAGCAATGTGGAACCTCAGAATGGCTTGTTATGAGATTACAACTCATTATCATCAAACGGTTGACCGATTCGGTGATGTGGAACCTCAGAACAACTTGTTATGAGATTGCAACTCATTATCCTTGAACGGTTGACCGATTCGGCATTGTGGAACCTCAAAATGGCTTGTTATGAGATTACAACTCATTATCATCGAATGGTTGACTGATTCGGTGATGTGGAACCTCAAAACAGCTTGTTATGAGATTACAACTCATTATCATCGAACGGTTGATCGATTTGGCAATGTGGAACCTCACAACAGCTTGTTATGAGATTACAACTCATTATCATTGAATGGTTGATCGATTCGGCGATGTGGAACCTCAGAACAGCTTTTTATGAGATTACAACTCATTATCATCGAATGGTTGACCGATTCGGTGATGTGGAACCTCAGAATAGCTTGTTATGAGATTGCAGCTCATTATCATCGAACGGTTGACCGATTTGGCGATGTGGAACCTCAGAACAACTTGTTATGAGATTGCAACTCATTATCATCAAACGGTTGATCGATTCGGCGATGTGGAACCTCAGAACAGCTTGTTATGAGATTACAACTCATTATCACCAAACGGTTGATCGATTCGGCGATGTGGAACCTCCGAATGGCTTGTTATGAGATTACAACTCATTATACATGAACGGTTGACTGATTCGGTGATGTGGAACCTCAGAACACCTTGTTATGAGATTAGACCTCATTATCATCGAACAGTTGACCTATTCGGTGATGTGGAACCTCAGAACAGCTTGTTATGAGATTGCAACTTATTATCATCGAATGGTTGATGGATTTGGCGATGTGGAACCTCAGAATGGATTGTTATGAGATTACAACTCATTATCATTGAACGGTTGATTGATTCACTGATGTGGAACCTCAGAATAGCTTGTTATGAGATTACAACTCATTATCATCAAACGATTGATCGATTTAGCGATGTGGAACCTCAGAATGGCTTGTTATGAGATTACAACTCATTATCATACAACGGTTGACCGATTCAGTGATGTGGAACCTTAGAACAGCTTGTTATGAGATTGCAGCTTATTATCACTGAATGGTTGACCGATTCAGAAATGTGGAACCTCAGAACAACTTGTTATGAGACTGCAACTCATTATCATCGAATGGTTGATCGATTCAGCGATGTGGAACCTCAGAACAGCTTGTTATGAGATTACAACTCATTATCATTGAACTGTTGATCAATTCGGCGATGTGGAACCTCAGAATGGCTTGTTGTTAGATTACAACTCATTATCATCGAACGGCTGACCGATACGGTGATGTGGAACCTCAGAACAGCTTGTTATGAGATTACAGCTCATTATCATCGAATGGTTGACCGATTCAGCGATGTGGAACCTAAAAATAGCTTGTTATGAGATTGCAACTCATTATCATCGAACGGTTGATTGATTCGTTGATGTGAAACCTCAGAACAGCTTGTTATGAGATTGCAACTCATTATCATCGAATGGTTGATCGATTCGGCGGTGTGGAACCTCAGAATGGCTTGTTATGAGATTACAACTCATTATCATTGAACGGTTGATCAATTCGGTGATGTGCAACCTCAGAATGGCTTGTTATGAGGTTAAAACTCATTATCATCGAACGGTTGATCGATTCGGTGATGTGGAACCTCAGAATGGCTTGTTATGAGATTACAACTCATTATCATCAAACGGTTGATCGATTTGGCAATGTGGAACCTCAGAACAGCTTGTTATGAGATTACAACTCATTATCATCAAATGGTTGATCGATTCAGCGATGTGGAACCTCAAAACGGGTTGTTATGAGATTGCAGCTCATTATCATCGAACGGTTGACCGATTCGGTGATGTGGAACCTCAAAACAACTTGTTATGAGATTGCAACTCATTATCATCGAACGGTTGATCGATTCGGCGATGTGGAACCTCAGAACGGCTTGTTATGAGATTACAACTCATTATCATCGAACAGTTGATCGATTCAGTGATGTGGAACCTCAAAATAGCTTGTTATGAGATTATAACTCATTATCATGGAACGGTTGAGCAATTTGTCGATGTGAAACCTCAGAATGGATTGTTATGAGATTGCAACTCATTATCATCGAACGGTTGACCGATTCAGTGATATGGAACCTTAGAACGGCTTGTTATGAGATTACAACTCATTATCATCAAACGGTTGACCGATTCGGCGATGTGGAACCTCAGAATGGCTTGTTATGAGATTACAACTCATTACCATCAAACGGTTGACCGATTCAGTGATGTGGAACCTCAGAATGGCTTGTTGTGAGATTGTAGCTCATTATCATCGAACTGTTGACTAATTCGGCGATGTGGAACCTCGAAAGAGCTTGTTATGAGATTGCAAGTCATTATCATCAAACGGTTGATCGATTCAGTGATGTGGAACCTCAGAAAAGATTGTTATGAGATTACAACTCATTATCATCAAATGGTTGACTGATTCGGCGATGTGGAACCTGAGAACGGCTTGTTATGAGATTACAACTCATTATCATCGAACGGTTGATCGATTCGGCAATGTGGAACCTCAGAACAGCTTGTTATGAGATTACAACTCATTATCATCGAACGGCTGATCGATTCGGCGATGTGGAACCTCAAAATGGATTGTTATGAGATTACAACTCATTATCATCGAATGGTTGATCGATTCGGCGATGTGGAACCTCAGAACAGCTTGTTATGAGATTGCAGCTCATTATCATGGAACGATTGACCGATTCGGCGATGTGGAACATTAGAACAGCTTGTTATGAGATTGCAACTCATTATCATCGAACGGTTGATCGATTCGGTGATGTGGAACCTCAAAACAACTTGTTAGGAGATTGCAACACATTATCATCAAACGGTTGATCAATTCGGTAATGTGGAACCTCAGAATGGCTTGTTATGAGATTACAACTCATTATCATCGAACGGTTGATCAATTTGGTGATGTGGAACCTCAGAACAGCTTGTTATAAGATTACAACTCATTATCATTGAACAGTTGACTGATTTGGCGATGTGAAACCTCAGAACAGCTTGTTATGAGATTGCAACTCATTATCCTCGAACGGTTGACCGATTCAGCGATGTGGAACCTCAAAATGGCTTATTATGAGATTACAACTCATTATCATCTAACGGTTGACCGATTCGGCGATGTGGAACCTCAAAACGGCTTGTTATGAGATTACAACTCATTATCATCGAACGGTTGATCAAGTCAATGATGTGAAATGTCAAAATAGCTTGTTATGAGATTACAACTCATTATCATCAAACAGTTGATCAATTTGGCGATGTGAAACCTCAGAAGAGCTTGTTATGAGATTACAACTCATTATCATCGAACGGTTGATCGACTCGGCGATGGGGAACCTCAGAATGGCTTGTTATGAGGTTACAACTCATTATCATCGAATGGTTGACCGATTCGGCAATGTGGAACCTCTGAATAGCTTGTTATGAGATTGCAGCTCATTATCATCGAGCGGCTGATTGATTCAGCAATGTGGAACCTCAGAATAGCTTGTTGTGAGATTGCAACTCATTATCATAGAATAGTTGATCGATTCGGTGATGTGGAACCTCAGAACAGCTTGTTATGATATTACAACTCATTATCATTTGACGGTTAATCAATTCGGCGATCTGGAACCTCAGAACGGCTTGTTATGAGATTACAACTCATTATCATCGAATAGTTGAACGATTTGGCGATGTGGAACCTCAGAACAGCTTGTTATGAGATTGCAGCTCATTATTATAGAACGGTTGACCTATTCGGCGATGTGGAACCTCAGAATAGCTTGTTATGAGATTACAACTCATTATCATCGAACGGTTGACCGATTCGGCGATGTGCAACCTCAGAATGGCTTGTTATGAGATTACAACTCATTATCATCGAACAGTTCATTGATTCGGCAATGTGGAACCTCAAAATAGCTTGTTATAAGATTGTAGCTCATTATCATCGAACGGTTGATCGATTCGGCGATGTGGAACCTCAGAACAGCTTGTTATGAGATTATAACTCATTATCATCAAACAGTTGACCAATTCGGTGATGTGGAACCTCAAAATGGCTTGTTATGAGATTACAACTCATTATCATCGAATGGTTGATCGATTTGGCAATGTGGAACCTCAGAATGGCTTGTTATGAGATTACAACTCATTATCATCAAATGGTTGATCGATTCAGTGATGTGGAACCTCAGAATGGCTTGTTATGAGATTACAACTCATTATCATCGAACGGTTGACTGATTCGGTGATGTGGAACCTCAAAACAGCTTGTTATGAACCTTAGAATGGCTTGTTATGAGATTACAACTCATTATCATCAAACGGTTGACTTATTCGGTGATGTGGAACCTTAGAACAACTTGTTATGAGATTGCAGCTCATTATCATCGAACGGTTGACCGTTTCAGCGATGTGGAACCTTAGAACAGCTTGTTATGAATTTGCAACTCATTATCATCGAAGGGTTGATCAATTCGGCGATGTGGAACCTCATAACAGCTTGTTATGAGATTGCAACTCATTATCATCAAACGGTTGATCAATTCAGTGATGTGGAACATCAGAACAACTTGTTATGAGATTAGAACTCATTATCATCGAACGGTTGATCGATTTGGCGATGTGGAACCTCAGAACAGCTTGTTATGAGATTACAACTCATTATCATCGAACAGTTGACCGATTCGGTGATGTGGAACCTTAGAACAGCTTGTTATGAGATTGCAACTCATTATCCTTGAACGGTTGACCGATTCAGTGATGTGGAACCTCAGAATGACTTGTTATGAGATTACAACTCATTATCATCAAACGGTTGACCGATTCGACGATGTGGAACCTCAGAATGGCTTGTTATGAGATTAGAACTCATTATCATTGAACGGTTGATCGATTCAGTGATGTGGAACCTCAGAACAGCTTGTTATGAGATTACAACTCATTATCATCAAACGGTTAACCGATTCGGCGATGTGGAATGGTTGACCGATTCGGCGATGTGGAACCTCAAAACAGCTTGTTATGAGATTGCATCTCATTATCATCGAACGGTTGATCGACTCGGCGATGTGGAACCTCATAATAGCTTGTTATGAGATTGCAATTCACTATCATCAAACGGTTGATCAATTCGGTGATGTGGAACCTTCGAATCACTTGTTATGATATTACAACTCATTATCATTGAACAGTTGATCGATTCGGCAATATGGAACCTCAGAACAGCTTATTATGAGATTACAACTCATTATCATCAAACGGTTGACAGATTCGGCGATGTGGAACCTCAGAACAACTTGTTATGAGATTGCAACTATTATCCTCGAACGGTTGACCAATTTGGCATTGTGGAAGCTTAGAACGGCTTGTTATGAGATTACAACTCATTATCATCGAACGGTTGACCGATTCGGCGATGTGGAACCTCAGAATGGCTTGTTATGAGATTAGAACTCATTATCATCAAACGGTTGACCGATTCGGTGATGTGGAACCTCAGAACAAGTTTTTATGAGATTGCAACTCATTATCATCGAACGGCTGACCGATTTGGTGATGTGGAACCTCAGAATAGCTTGTTATGAGATTTAAACTCATTATCATCAAGCGGTTGATCGATTCGGTGATGTGGAACCTCATAACAGCTTGTTATGAGATTACAACTCATTATCATTGAACGGTTGACCGATTCGGTGATGTGGAACCTCAGAACAGCTTGTTATGAGATTGTAACTCATTATCATCAAACGGTTGATCGATTCGGTGATGTGGAACCTCAGAACAGCTTGTTATGAGATTGCCACTCATTATCATCGAAAGGTTGATCAATTCGGCGATGTGGAACCTCAGAACAGCTTGTTATGAGATTACAACTCATTATCATTGAACAGTTGATCGATTCGGCGATATAGAACCTCAGAATAGTTTGTTATGAGATTACAACTCATTATCATCAAACGGTTGACCGATTCGGTGATGTGGAACCTCAAAATAGCTTGTTATGAGATTGCAGCTCATTATCATCGAACGGTTGACCTATTCCACGATGTGGAACCTCAGAACAGCTTGTTATGAGATTGCAGCTCATTATCATCGAACAGTTGACCGATTCGGCGATGTGGAACCTCAGAACAGCTTGTTATGAGATTGCAACTCATTATCATTGAACGGCTGATGGATTCAGTGATCTGGAACCTCAGAACAGCTTGTTATGAGATTACAACTCATTATCATCAAACGGTTGATTAATTCGGTGATGTGGAACCTTAGAACAGCTTGTTATGAGATTACAACTCATTATCATCGAATGGTTGACCGATTCGGCGATGTGGAACCTCAAAATAGCTTGTTATGAGATTGCAACTCATTATCATCGAACGGTTGACCTATTCAGCGATATGGAACCTTAGAACAACTTATAATGAGATTGCAACTGGTTATCATCGAACGGTTGATCAATTCGGCGATGTCGAACCTCAGAATTGCTTGTTATGAGATTACAACTTATTATCATCGAATGGTTGACCGATTCGGCAATGTGGAACCTCAGAATTGCTTGTTATGAGATTACAACTCATTATCATCGAACGGTTGATCAATTCGGTGATGTGGAACCTCAGAATGGCTTGTTATGAGATAACAACTCATTATCATCGAACGGTTGATCGATTCAGCGATGTGGAACCTTAGAACAGCTTGTTATGAGGTTACAACTCATTATCATCAAACGGTTGATCGATTTGACAATGTGGAACATCAAAATAGCTTGTTATGAGATTACAACTCATTATCATCGAATGATTGACCGATTTGGTGATGTGGAACCTCAGAACAGCTTGTTATGAGATTGTAGCTCATTATCATCAAACGGTTGATCGATTCGGTGATGTGGAACCTCAGAACAGCTTATTATGAGATTGCAACTCATTATCATTGAATGGTTGATCGATTCGGCGATGTAGAACCTCAGAACAGCTTGTTATCAGATTGTAACTCATTATCATCGAACGGTTGATCGATTCAGTAATGTGAAACCTCAGAATGGCTTGTTATGATATTACAACTCATTATCATCAAATGGTTGACCCATTCGGCAATGTGGAATCTCAGAATGGCTTGTTATGAGATTACAACTCATTATCATCGAACGGTTGATCGATTCAGTGATGTGGAACCTCAGAATAGCTTGTTATGAGATTACAACTCATTATCATCAAACGGTTGATCGATTCAGTGATGTGGAACCTCAGAACGGCTTGTTATGAGATTACAACTCATTATCATTGAACGGTTGATCGATTCGGCGATGTGGAACCTCAAAATGGCTTGTTATGAGATTATAACTCATTATCATCAAACGGTTGACCGATTCAGCGATGTGGAACCTCAAAACAGCTTATTATGAGATTGTAGCTTATTATCATCGAACGATTGACCGATTCAGCGATGTGGAACCTCAGAAAAGCTTGTTATGAGATTGCAACTCATTATCATCGAATGGTTGATCGATTCGGTGATGTGGAACCTCAGAATAGCTTGTTATGAGATTGCAACTCATTATCATCGAACGGTTGATCGATTCGGTGATGTGGAACCTCTGAACAGCTTGTTATGAGATTACAACTCATTATAATCGAACGGTGTATCAATTCAGCAATGTGGAACCTCAGAATGGCTTGTTATGAGATTACAACTCATTATCATCGAACGGTTGATTGATTTGGCGATGTGGAACCTCACAACGACTTGTTATGAGATTACAACTCATTATCATCGAGCGGTTAATTGATTCGGCGATGTGGAACCTTAGAACAATTTATTATGAGATTACAACTCATTATCATCGAATGGTTGATCGATTCGGCGATGTAGAAACTCAAAACGGCTTGTTGTGAGATTACAACTCATTATCATCGAATGGTTGATCGATTTGGTGATGTGGAACCTCAAAACGGCTTGTGATGAGATTACAACTCATTATCATCGAACGGTTGAGCGATTCGGTGATGTGGAACCTCAGAATGGCTTGATATGAGATTGCAACTCATTATCATCAAACGGTTGACTGATTCGGCGATGTGGAACCTCAAAATGGCTTGTTATGAGATTACAGCTCATTATCATTGAACGATTGACCGATTCGGCGATGTGGAACCTCAGAATGGCTTATTATGAGATTATAACTCATTATCATCAAACGGTTGACTGATTCAGCGATGTGGAACCTGAGAACGGCTTATTATGAGATTTTAGCTCATTATCATCAAACGGTTGACCGATTCAGTGATGTGGAACCTTAGAACAGCTTGTTATGAGATTGCAACTCATTATCATTGAACGGTTGATCGATTCGGCGATGTGGAACCTCAGAACAGCTTGTTATGAGATTACAACTCATTATCATCGAATGGTTGACTGATTCAGCGATGTGGAACCTCAGAACGGCTTGTTATGAGATTACAACTCATTATCATCGAACGGTTGATCGATTTGGCGATGTGGAACCTCAGAACAGCTTGTTATGAGATTATAACTCATTTTCATCGAACGGTTCATCGATTTAGTGATGTGGAACCTCAGAACGGCTTGTTATGAGATTACAACTCATTATCATTGAACGGTTGACTGATTCGGTGATGTGGAACCTTAGAATAGCTTGTTATGAGATTGTAGCTCATTATCATCGAACGGTTGACTGATTCGGCGATGTGGAACCTCAGAATAGCTTGTTATGAATTTGCAACTCATTATCATCGAACAGTTGATCAATTCGCCGATCTGGAACCTCAGAACAGCTTGTTATGAGATTGCAACTGATTATCATCAAACAGTTGATCAATTTGGTGATGTGGAACCTCAGAATAGATTTTTATGAGATTACAACTCATTATCATCGAACGGTTGATCGATTTGGTGATGTGGAACCTCAGAACGGCTTGTTATGAGATTACAACTCATTATCATCGAATGGTTGACCGATTCGGCAATGTGGAACCTTAGAACAGCTTGTTATGAGATTGTTATCCTTGGGCGGTTGACCGATTCAGTGATGTGGAACCTCAGAACGGCTTGTTATGAGATTACAACTCATTATCATCAAATGGTTGACCGATTCGGCGATGTGGAACCTCAGAGCGGCTAGTTATGAGATTATAACTCATTATCATCGAATGGTTGATCGATTCGATGATGTGGAAACTCAGAATAGCTTGTTATGAGATTACAACTCATTATCATCAAACGGTTGATCGATTCGGCGATGTGGAACCTTAGAATAGTTTTTTATGAGATTACAACTCATTATCATCGAACGGTTGACCGATTCGGCGATGTGGAACCTCAGAACAGCTTGTTATGAGATTGCAACTCATTATCATCAAACTGTTGACCGATTGAGCGATGTGGAACCTTAGAATAGCTTATTATGAGAGTGCAACTCATTATCATCGAACGATTGATCGATTCGGCAATATGGAACCTCAGAACAGCTTGTTACAAGATTGTAACTCATTATCATCGAACGGTTGATCAATTCGGCGGTGTGGAACCTCAGAACGGCTTGTTATGAGATTACGACTCATTATCATCAAACAGTTGATCGATTCGGTGATGTGGAACCTCAGAACAGCTTGTTATGAGATTACAACTCATTATCATCAAACGGTTGACCGATTCGGCGATGTGGAACCTCAAAATAGCTTTTTATGAGATTGCAACTCATTATCCTTGAACAGTTGACCGATTCGGCGTTGTGGAAGCTCAGAATGGCTTGTTATGAGATTACAAATCATTATCATTGAACGATTGACCGATTCGGCGATGTGGAACCTCAGAATGGCTTGTTATGAGATTACAACTCATTATCATCGAACGGTTGACAGATTCGGCATTGTGGAACCTCAGAATGGCTTGTTATGAGATTACAACTCATTATCATCGAATGGTTGACCGATTCAGCGATGTGGAACCTCAGAATAGCTTGTTATGAGATTACACCTCATTATCATTGAATGGTTGATCGATTCGGTGATGTGGAACCTCAGAACGGCTTGTTATGAGATTACAACTCATTATCATCGAACGGTTGACTGATTCGGTGATGTGGAACCTCAGAACAGCTTGTTATGAGATTGCAACTCATTATCGTCAAACGATTGATTGATTCGGCGATGTGGAACCTCAGAATAGCTTGTTATGAGATTACAACTCATTATCATCGAATGGTTGACCGATTCGGCGATGTGGAACCTCAGAATAGCTTGTTATGAGATTACAACTCATTATCATCAAACGGTTGATCGATTCGGCGATGTGGAACCTCAGAACGACTTGTTATGAGATTACAACTCATTATCATCGAACGGTTGACTGATTCGGTGATGTGGAACCTCAGAACAGCTTGTTATGAGATTGCAACTCATTATCGTCGAATGGTTGATTGATTCGGCGATGTGGAACCTCAGAACAGCTTGTTATGAGATTGCAACTCATTATAATTGAATGGTTGACCGATTCGGCGATGCGGAACCTCAGAACAGCTTTTTATGAGACTACAACTCATTATCATCGAACGGTTGATCGATTCGGCAATGTGGAACCTCAGAACAGCTTGTTATGAGATTGCAACTCATTATCATCGAAGGGTTGATCGATTCGGCGATGTGGAACCTCAGAACAGCTTGTTATGAGATTACAACTCATTATCATCGAACGGTTGACCGATTCAGGGATGTGGAACCTCAGAACATCTTGTTATGAGATTGCATCTCATTATCATCGAACGGTTGACCTATTCGGCGATGTAGAACCTCAGAACAGCTTTTTATGAGATTGCAACTCATTATCATCGAACGGTTGATCGATTCGGCGATGTGGAAACTCAGAATGGCTTGTTATGAGATTACAACTCATTATCATTGAACAGTTGACCGATTCGGTGATGTGGAACCTTAGAACAGCTTGTTATGAGATTGTACCTCATTATCATCGAACCGTTGACCGATTCGGCGATGTGGAACCTCAGAACAGCTTGTTATGAGATTGCAACTCATTATCATTGAATGGTTGATCGATTCGGCGGTGTAGAACCTTAGAACAACTTGTTATGAGATTACAACTCATTATCATCGAACGGTTGATCGATTCGGTGATGTGGAACCTCAAAATGGCTTGTTATGAGATTACAACTCATTATCATCGAACGGTTGACTGATTTGGTGATGTGGAACCTCAGAACAGCTTGTTATGAGATTGCAGCTCATTAGCATCGAACGGTTGACCGATTCAGTGATGTGGAACCTCAGAATAGCTTGTCATGAGATTGCAACTCATTATCATCGAACGGTTGATTGATTTAGGGATGTGGAACCTCAGAACATCCTGTTATGAGATTGCAACTTATTATCATCAAATGGTTGATTGATTCGGCGATGTGGAACCTCAGAATGGCTTGTTATGAGATTACAACTCATTATCATCGAATGGTTGATAGATTCGGCAATGTGGAACCTCAGAACATCTTGTTATAAGATTACAACTCATTATCATCAAACGGTTGATCGACTCGGCGATGTGGAACCTCAGAACAGCTTGTTATGAGATTACAACTCATTATCATCGAACGGTTGACCGATTTGGCGATGTGGAAGCTTGTTATGAGATTGCAGCTCATTATCATCGAATGGTTGACCGATTCGGCGATGTGGAACCTCAAAATAGCTTGTTATGAGATTGCAGCTCATTATCATCGAACGGTTAACCGATTCAGCGATGTGGAACCTCAGAACAGCTTGTTATGAGATTGCAACTCATTATCATCAAACGGTTGATCGATTCAGCCATATGGAACCTTAGAATGGCTTGTTATGAGATTGCAACTCATTATCATTGAATGGTTGATCGATTCGGCGATGTGGAACCTCAGAACGGCTTGTTATGAGATTACAACTCATTATCATCGAATGGTTGAGCGATTCGGCGATGTGGAACCTAAGAACAGCTTGTTATGAGATTGCAACTCATTATCATCGAATGGTTGACTAATTTGGCGATGTGGAAACTCAAAACAACTTGTTATGAGATTACAACTCATTATCATCAAACGGTTGACCGATTTAGCGATGTGGAACCTCAGAATGGCTTGGTATGAGTTTAAAACTCATTATCATCGAATGGTTGACCAATTCGGTGATGTGGAACCTCAGAATAGCTTGTTATGAGATTGCAACTCATTATCATCAAACGGTTGATTGATTCGGCGATGTGGAACCTCAGAATAGCTTGTTATGAGATTACAACTCATTATCATCAAATGGTTGACCGATTCAGCGATGTGGAACCTCAGAATGGCTTGTTATGAGATTACAACTCATTATCATCGAACGGTTGATCGATTCAGCGATGTGGAACCTCACAATAGCTTGTTATGAGATTACAACTCATTATCATCGAACGGTTGATTGATTCGGCGATGTGGAACCTTAGAACGGCTTGTTATGAGATTACGACTCATTATCATCAAACGGTTGACCTATTCGGTGATGTGGAACCTCAAAACACCTTGGTATGAGATTGCAGCTCATTATCATCGAATGGCTGACCGATTCAGCGATGTGGAACCTTAGAACAGCTTGTTATGAGATTGCAACTCATTATCATCGAACGGTTGATCGATTCGGCGATGTGGAACCTCAGAACAGCTTGTTATGAGATTACAACTCATTATCATCGAACGGTTGATCGATTCGGCGATGTGGAACCTTAGAACGGCTTGTTATGAGATTACGACTCATTATCATCAAACGGTTGACCTATTCGGTGATGTGGAACCTCAAAACACCTTGGTATGAGATTGCAGCTCATTATCAT
>MU221250.1:13914-36897 GCA_018584345.1 Thuja plicata
CCTATTCGGTGATGTGGAACCTCAAAACACCTTGGTATGAGATTGCAGCTCATTATCATCGAATGGCTGACCGATTCAGCGATGTGGAACCTTAGAACAGCTTGTTATGAGATTGCAACTCATTATCCTCGAACGGTTGACCGATTCGACGATGTGAAACCTCAGAATGGCTTGTTATGAGATTACAACTCATTATCATCGAACAGTTGACTGATTTGGAAATGTGGAACATTAGAATGGCTTGTTATGAGATTACAACTCGTTATCATCGAACGGTTGATCGATTCGGCAATGTGGATCCTCAGAACAGCTTGTTATGAGATTACAACTCATAATCATCAAACGGTTGATCGATTCGGCGATGTGGAACCTCAGAATTGCTTGTTATGAGATTACAACTCATTATGATCAAACGGTTGAATTATTCGGCGATGTGGAACCTCAGAACAGCTTTTTATGAGATTGTAGCTCATTATCATCGAACGATTGACCAATTTGGCGATGTGGAACCTCAGAACAGCTTGTTATGAGATTGCCACTCATTATCATCGAATGGTTGATCGATTCAGCGATGTGGAACCTCAGAATAGCTTGTTATGAGATTACAACTCATTATCATCGAACGATTGACCGATTCGGCAATGTGGAACCTCAAAACAGCTTGTTATGAGATTACAACTCATTATCCTCGAACGGTTGATCGATTCGGCGATGTGGAACCTCAGAACAGCTTGTTATGAGATTACAAATCATTATCATCAAACGGTTGAGCGATTCGGCGATGTGGAACCTCAGAACAACTTGTTATGAGATTACAACTCATTATCATCGAATGGTTGACCGATTCGGCGATGTGGAACCTCAGAACAGCTTGTTATGAGATTGCAACTCATTATCATCGAATGGTTGACCGATTTGGCGATGTGAAAACTCAGAATAGCTTGTTATGAGATTACAACTCATTATCATTGAACGGTTGATCAATTCAGCGATGTGGAACCTCAGAACGACTTGTTATGAGATTACAACTCATTATCATCGAACAGTTGACCGATTCGGCAATGTGGAACCTTAGAATAGCTTGTTATGAGATTGCATCTCATTATCATTGAACGGTTGACTGATTCAGTGATGTGGAACCTCAGAACAGCTTGTTATGAGATTGCAACTCATTATAAACAATGGTTGACCTATCCGGCGATGTGGAACCTCAGAATGGCTTGTTATGAGATTGCAACTCATTTTCATTGAACAGTTGATCGATTGGGCAATGTGGAACCTCAGAATGGCTTGTTATGAGATTACAACTCATTATCATCGAACGGTTGTCCGATTCGGCGATATGGAACCTCAGAATGGCTTGTTATGAGATTACAACTCATTATCATCGAACGGTTGATCGATTTGGTGATGTGGAACCTCAGAACAACTTGTTATGAGATTACAACTCATTATCATCAAACGGTTCATCGATTTGGCGATGTGGAACTTAAGAATGGCTTGTTATGAGATTACAACTCATTATCATTGAACGGTTGACAATTTCCGTGATGTGGAACCTCAGAATAGCTTGTTATGAGATTGCAGCTCATTATCATCGAACGGTTGACTAATTCGGCGATGTGGAACCTCAGAACAGCTTGTTATGAGATTGCAACTCACTATCATCGAATGGTTGATCAATTCGGCAATGTGAAACCTCAGAACAGCTTGTTATGAGATTACAACTCATTATCATCGAACGGTTGATCGATTCGGTGATGTGGAACCTCAGAATGGCTTGTTATGAGATTACAACTCATTATCATTGAACGATTGACCAATTCGGTGATGTGTGACCTCAGAACAGCTTGTTATGAGATTACAGCTCATTATCATTGAATAGTTGACCGATTCAGCGATGTGGAACCTCAGAATAGCTTGTTATGAGATTCTAACTCCTTATCATCAAATGGTAGATCGATTGGGCAATGTGGAACCTTATAATGGCTTATTATGTGATTAAAACTCATTATCATCGAACGGTTGATCAATTCAGTGATGTGGAACCTTAGAACAGCTTGTTATGAGATTACAACACATTATCATCGAATGGTTGATCGATTCGGCGATGTGGAACCTCAGAACATCTTGTTATGAGATTACAACTCATTATCATCGAACGGTTGATTGATTCGGCGATGTGGAACCTCATAATGGCTTGTTATGAGATTAAAACTCATTATCATCAAACGGTTGATCGATTCGGCGATGTGGAACCTCAGAACGGCTTCTTATGAGATTGCAGCTCATTATCATTGAATGGTTGACCGATTCGGCTATGTGGAACCTCAGAATAGCTTGTTATGAGATTGTAGATCATTATTATCGAACGGTTGACCGATTCGGCGATGTGGAACCATAGAATAGCTTGTTATGAGATTGCAACTCATTATCATCAAACGGTTGATCGATTCGGCAATGTGGAACCTCAGAACGACTTGTTATGAGATTGCAACTCATTATCATCAAACGGTTGACCGATTCGGCGATGTGGAACCTCAGAACAGCTTGTTATGAGATTGTAACTCATTATCATCGAACGGTTGATCGATTCGGCGATGTGGAACCTTAGATTGGCTTGTTATGAGATTACAACTCATTATCATCAAATGGTTGACTGATTCGGCGATGTGGAACCTTAGAATGGCTTGTTATGAGATTACAACTCATTATCATTGAATTGTTGATTGATTCAGTGATGTGGAACCTCAGAATAGCTTATTATGATATTAAAACTCATTATCATCAAACAGTTTATCGATTCAGTGATGTGGAACCTCAGAACAACTTGTTATGAGATTACAGCTCATTATCATCGAACGGTTGACTGATTCAGTGATGTGGAACCTTAGAATAGCTTGTTATGAGATTCCAACTCATTATCATCGAACGGTTGATTGATTCAGTGAGGTGGAACCTCAAAATAGCTTGTTATGAGATTGCAACTCATTTTCATCGAACGATTGACCGATTCGGAGATGTTGAACCTCAGAACGGGTTGTTATGTGATTACAACTCATTATCATTGAACAGTTTATAGATTCGGCGATGTGGAACCTCAGAATGGCTTGTTATGAGATTACAACTCATTATCATCGAACGGTTGATCGATTCGGCAATGTGGAACCTCAGAACGGCTTGTTCTGAGATTACAACTCATTATCATCGAACGGTTGATCGATTCGGCGATGTGAAACCTCAGAACAACTTGTTATGAGATTACAACTCATTATCATCGAAAGGTTGATAGATTCGGCGATGTGGAACCTCAGAATGGATTGTTATGAGATTACAACTCATTATCATCGAACGGTTGACCGATTCGGCGATGTGGAACCTCAGAACAGCTTGTTATGAGATTGGAACTCATTATAATCGAACGGTTGATCGATTCGGCAATGTGAAACCTCAGAACAACTTGTTATGAGATTACAACTAATTATCATCGAACGGTTGATCGATTCAGTGATGTGGAACCTCAGAATGACTTGTTATGAGATTACAACTCATTATCATCGAATGGTTGACCTATTCGGTGATGTGGAACCTCAAACCTGCTTGTTATCAGATTGTAGCTCATTATCATTGAACGGTTGACCGATTCGGCGATGTAGAACCTCAGAATGGCTTCTTGTGAGATTACAACTCATTATCATCAAATGATTGATCGATTCGGCGATGTGAAACCTCAGAACAACTTGTTATGAGATTACAACTCATTATCATCGAACGGTTGATCGATTCGGTGATGTGCAACCTCAGAACGGCTTGTTATGAGATTACAACTCATTATCATCGAATGGTTGACCGATTCGGTGATGTGGAAACTCAGAACAGCTTGTTATGAGATTGCAGCTCATTATCATCGAACGGTTGACCGATTCGGTGATGTAGAACCTCAGAACAGCTTCTTATGAGATTGCAACTCATTATCATCGAACGGTTGATCGATTTGCTAATGTGGAACCTCTGAACAACTTGTTATGAGATTGCAACTCATTATCATTAAACGGTTGATCAATTCAGCGATGTGGAACCTTAGAACGGCTTGTTATGTGATTACAACTCATTATCATCAAATGGTTCATCGATTCGGCGATGTGGAACCTCAGAACGGCTTGTTATGAGATTACAACTCATTATCATCGAATGATTGATCGATTCGGTGATGTGGAACCTCAGAATAGCTTATTATGAGGTTGCAACTCATTATCCTCAAACGGTTGACCGATTCGGCATTGTGGAACCTCAAAATGGCTTGTTATGAGATTAGAACTCATTATCATCGAACGGTTGACTGATTTCATGATGTGGAACCTCAGAATGGCTTGTTATGAGATTACAACTCATTATCATTGAACGGTTGATCGATTCGCCAATGTGGAACCTCAGAACAGCTTGTTATGAGATTACAACTCATTATCATCGAACGGTTGACCGATTATGTGATGTGGAACCTCAGAATAGCTTGTTATGAGATTGCAGCTCATTATCATCGAACGGTTGACTGATTTGGTGATGTGGAACCTTAGAACAGCTTGTTATAAGATTGCAACTCATTATTCTCGAACGATTGACCGATTCGGCAATGTGCAACCTCAGAAAAGCTTGGTATGAGATTGCAGCTCATTATCATCGAATGGTTGACCTATTCGGCAATGTGGAACCTCAGAATAGCTTGTTATGAGATTGCAACTCATTATCATCGAACGGTTGATCGATTCAGCAATGTGGAACCTCAAAACGGCTTGTTATGAGATTACAACTCATTATCATTGAACGGTTGATCGATTTGGCGATGTGGAACCTCAGAACGGCTCGTTATGAGATTACAACTCATTATCATCGAACGGTTGAGGGATTTGGTGATGTGGAACCTCAGAACGGCTTGTCATGAGATTGCAACTCATTATCATCGAACGGTTGACCGATTCAGTGATGTGGAACCTCAGAACGTCTTGTTATGAGATTACAACTCATTATCATCAAATGGTTGACCGATTCGGCAATGTGGAACCTCAGAACGACTGGTTATGAGATTACAACTCATTATCATCAAACGGTTGACCGATTCAGTGATGTGGACCCTCAGAATGGCTTGTTATGAGATTGTAGCTCATTATCATCAAACGGTTGACCGATTCGGCGATGTGGAACCTCAGAACAGCTTGTTATGAGATTACAACTCATTATCATTGAAAGGTTGATCGATTCGGCGATGTGGAACCTCAAAACAGCTTGTTATGAGATTACAAACCATTATCATCGAACGGTTGACCGATTCGGCGATGTGGAACTTTAGAATGGCTTGTTATGAGATTACAACTCATTATCATCAAACGGTTGATCAATTCGGCGATGTGGAACCTCAGAACAGTTTGTTATGAGATTACAACTCATGATCATCGAACGGTTGATCGATTCGGCGATATGGAACCTTAGAATGGCTTGTTATGAGATTACAACTCATTATCATCGAACGGTTGACCGATTCAGTGAAGTGGAACCTTAGAATAGCTTGTTATGAGATTGTAGCTCATTATCATCGAATGGTTGACCGATTCGGTGATGTGGAACCTCAAAACAACTTGTTATGAGATTGCAACTCATTCTCATCGAACGGTTGATCGATTCGGTGATGTGGAACCTCAGAACAGCTTGTTATGAAATTGCAACTCATTATCATCAAATGGTTGATCAATTCGGCGATGTGGAACCTCAGAATGGCTTGCTATGAGATTACAACTCATTATCATCGAACGGTTGATCAATTCGGCGATGTGGAACCTCAGAACGGCTTGTTATGATGTTACAAGTCAGTATTATCGAATGGTTGATTGATTCAGTGATGTGGAAACTCAGAACAGCTTCTTATGAGATTGCAACTCATTATTCTTGAACGGTTGACTGATTCGGCGATGTGGAACCTCAGAATGGCTTGTTATGAGATTACAACTCATTATCATCAAACGGTTGACCGATTCGGCGATGTGGAACCTGAGAATGGCTTGTTATGAGATTACAACTCATTATCATCGAACGGTTGNTTGAACGGTTGACTGATTCGGCGATGTGGAACCTCAGAATGGCTTGTTATGAGATTACAACTCATTATCATCGAACGGTTGACCGATTCGGCGATGTGGAACCTGAGAATGGCTTGTTATGAGATTACAACTCATTATCATCGAACGGTTGATCGATTCGGTGATGTGGAACCTCAGAATGGCTTGTTATGAGATTAAAACTCATTATCATCAAACGGTTGATCGATTCGGCGATGTAGAACCTGAGAATGGCTTGTTATGAGATTACAACTCATTATCATTGAACGGTTGACCGATTCGGCGATGTGGAACCTTAGAACAGATTTTTATGAGATTGCAGATCATTATCATCGAACGGTTGACCGATTCGGCGATGTGGAACCTCAGAACAGCTTGTTATGAGATTGCAACTCATTATCATCGAATGGTTGATTGATTCGGCGATGTGGAACCTCAGAATAACTTGTTATGAGATTGCAACTCATTATCATCGAACGGTTGATCAATTCGTCGATGTGGAACCTCAGAACGGCTTGTTATGAGATTACAACTCATTATCATCAAATGCTTGACCAATTCAACAATGTGGAACCTCAGAACAGCTTGTTATGAGATTTCAACTCATCATCCTCGAATGGTTGACCGATTCGGCATTGTGGAACCTTAGAACAGCTTGTTATGAGATTACAACTCATTATTATCAAACGGTTGACCGAGTCGGCGATGTGGAACCTTAAAATGGCTTGTTATGAGATTACAACTCATTATCATCGAACGGTTGATCGATTTGGCGATGTGGAACCTTAGAACAGCTTGTTATGAGATTACAACTCATTATCATCGAACAGTTTATCAATTTGGTAATGTGGAACCTCAGAATGGCTTGTTATGAGATTACAACTCATTATCATTGAATGTTTGACCGATTCGGCGATGTGGAACCTCAGAATAGCTTGTTATGAGATTGCAGATCATTATCATCGAATGGATAACCGATTTGGCGATGTGGAACCTCAGAATAGCTTGTTATAAAATTACAACTCATTATCATCGAATGGTTGACCGACTTGGCGATGTGGAACCTTAGAACAGCTTGTTATGAGGTTGCAGCTCATTATCATCGAACAGTTGTCTTATTCAGCGATGTGGAACCTCAGAATAACTTGTTATGAGACTGCAACTCATTACCATTAAACGGTTGATCGATTCAGTGATGTGGAACCTCAGAATGGCTTGTTATGAGATTACAACTAATTATCATCCAACAATTGACTGATTCGGCAATGTGGAACCTCAGAACGGCTTGTTATGAGATTACAACTCATTATCATTGAACGGTTGATCGATTTGGTGATGTGGAACCTCAGAATAGCTTTTTATGAGATTACAACTCATTATCATAAAATAGTTGATCGAGTCGGCGATGTGGAACCTCAGAACGGCTTGTTATGAGATTACAACTCATTATCATGAAATGGTTGACCGATTCGGCGATGTGGAACCTCAGAACAGCTTGTTATGAGATTGCAACTCATTATCATCAAACGGTTGATCGATTCAGCGATGTGGAACCTCAGAACAGCTTGTTATGAGATTACAACTCATTATCATCACACGGTTGACCGATTCGGTGATGTTGAACCTCAGAACGGCTTGTTATGAGATTACAACTCATTATCATCGAACGGTTGATCGATTCGGCGATGTAGAACCTCAGAACAACTTGTTATGAGATTAAAACTCATTATCATCAAACGGTTGATCAATTCGGCGATGTGGAACCTCAGAACGGCTTGTTATGAGATTGTAGCTCATTATCATCAAACGGTTGACCGTTTCAGTGATGTGGAACCTCAGAATGGCTTGTTATGAGATTGTAGCTCATTATCATCAAACAGTTGACCGATTCGGCGATGTGCAACCTCAGAACAGCTTGTTATGAGATTACAACTCATTATCATCGAACGGTTGATCGATTCGGCGATGTGGAACCTCAAAATAGCTTGTTATGAGATTACAACTCATTATCATCGAACGGTTGACCGATTCGGCGATGTGGAACTTTAGAATGGCTTGTTATGAGATTACAACTCATTATCATCAAATGGTTGATCGATTCAGTGATGTGGAACCTCAGAATAGCTTGTTATGAGATTACAACTCATTATCATCGAACGGTTGATCGATTCAGTGATGTGGAACCTCATAATAGCTTGTTATGAGATTACAACTCATTATCATTGAACGGTTGATCGATTCGATGATGTGGAACCTCAGAATGGCTTGTTATGAGATTACAACTCATTATCATCGAACGGTTGACCGATTCGGTGATGTGGAACCTTAGAATAGCTTGTTATGAGATTGCACCTCATTATCATCGAATCGTTGATCGACTCGGTGATGTGGAACCTCAGAACAGCTTACTATGAAATTGAAACTCATTATCATCGAACGGTTGATCAAGTCGGCGATGTGGAACCTCAGAACGGCTTGTTATGATATTACAAGTCATTATCATCGAATGGTTGATCAATTTGGTGATGTGGAACCTCAGAATGGCTTTTTATGATATTACAAGTCATTATCATCGAATGGTTGACTGATTTAGTGATGTGGGAACTCAGAACAGCTTGTTATGAGATTGCAACTCATTATCCTTGAACGGTTGATTGATTCAACGATGTGGAACCTTAGAATGGCTTGTTATAAGATTACAACACATTATCATCGAACGGTTGACCGATTCGGTAATGTGGAACCTGAGAATGGCTTGTTATGAGATTACAACTCATTATCATCAAACGGTTGATCGATTCGGCGATGTGGAACCTCAGAACGGCTTGTTATGAGATTAGAACTCATTATCATCAAACGGTTGATCGATTCGGCGATGTGGAACCTCAGAACGGCTTGTTATGAGATTACAACTCATTATCATCGAACGGTTGACCGAGTTGGCGATGTGGAACCTTAGAAAAGCTTGTTATGAGATTGCAACTCATTATCATCGAATGGTTGATTGATTCGGCGATGTGGAACCTCAGAATAGCTTGTTAGGAGATTACAACTCATTATCATCGAACAGTTGATTAATTCGGCGATGTGGAACCTCAGAACGGCTTGTTATGAGATTACAACTCATTATCATTGAACGGTTGATCGATTTGGTGATGTGGAACCTCAGAACGGCTTGTTATGAGATTACAACTCATTATCATCAAACGGTTGACCGATTCGACAATGTGGAACCTCAGAATAGCTTGTTATGAGATTGCAACTCATCATCCTCAAACGGTTGACCGATTTGGCGTTGTGGAACCTTAGAACAACTTGTTATGAGATTACAACTCATTATCATCAAACGGTTGACCGAGTCGGCAATGTGGAACCTTAGAACGGCTTGTTATGAGATTACAACTTATTATCATCGAACGGTTGATCAATTTGGCGATGTGGAACCCTAGAACAGCTTGTTATGAGATTACAACTCATTATCATCAAACAGTTTATCAATTTGGTGATGTGGAACCTCAGAATGGCTTCTTATGAGATTAAAACTCATTATCATTGAATGATTGACCGATTCGGCGATGTCGAACCTCATAATAGCTTGTTATGAGTTTGCAGCTCATTATCATCGAATGGTTGACCAATTCGGCGATGTGGAACCTCAGAATAGCTTGTTATAAGATTACAACTCATTATCATCGAATGGTTGACCGACTTGGCGATGTGGAACCTTAGAACAGCTTGTTATGAGATTGCAGCTCATTATCATTGAATGGTTGACCGATTCGGCGATGTGGAACCTCAGAACAGCTTGTTATAAGATTACAACTCATTATCATCGAATGGTTGACCGACTTGGCGATGTGGAACCTTAGAACAGCTTGTTATTAGATTGCAGCTCATTATAATTGAATGGTCAACCTATCCGGCGATGTGGAACCTCAGAATGGTTTCTTATGAGATTGCAACTCATTTTCATTGAACAGTTGATCGATTCGGCAATGTGGAACCTCAGAATGGCTTGTTATGAGATTATAACTCATTATCATCAAACGGTTGTCCGATTCGGCGATGAGGAACCTCAGAATGGCTTGTTATGAGATTACAACTCATTCTCATCCAACGGTTGATTGATTTGGTGATGTGGAACCTTAGAACAGCTTGTTATGATATTACAACTCATTATCATCAAACGGTTGATCGATTCGGCGATGTGGAACCTCAGAATGGCTTGTTATGAGATTACAACTCATTATCATCGAACGGTTGACCGATTTGGTGATGTGGAACCTCAGAATAGCTTGTTATTAGATTGCAGCTCATTATCATCGAACGGTTGACCGATTCGGTGATGTGGAACCTCAAAACAGCTTGTTATGAGATTGCAACTCATTATCATCAAACGGTTGAGCGATTCAGTAATGTGGAACCTCAGAACAGCTTGTTATGAGATTGCAACTCATTATCATCGAACGGTTGATCAATTCAGCGATGTGGAACCTCAGAATGGCTTGTTATGTGATTATAACTCATTATCATCGAACGGTTGATCGATTCGGCGATGTGGAACCTCAGAATGGCTTGTTATGAGATTACATCTCATTATCATCGAACGGTTGATCGATTCGGTGATGTGGAACCTCAGAATGGCTTGTTATGAGATTACAACTCATTATCATTGAACGGTTGATCGATTCACAGATGTGGAACCTCAGAATAGCTTGTTATGAGATTACAACTCATTATCATCGAACGGTTGATCGATTCGGCGATGTGGAACCTCATAATGGCTTGTTATGAGATTACAACTCATTATCATCAAACGATTGACCAATTCGGCGATGTGGAACCTCAAAACAGCTTGTTATGAGATTGCAGCTCATTATCATCGAACGGTTGACCGATTCAGCGATGTGAAACCTTAGAACAACTTGTTATGAGATTGCAACTCATTATCATCGAACGGTTGATCGATTCGGCAATGTGGAACCTCAGAACAGCTTTTTATGAGATTACAACTCATTATCATTGAACGGTTGATCGATTTGGCGATGTGGAACCTCAGAACGGCTTGTTATGACATTACAACTCATTATCATCGAATGGTTGAGCGATTTGGCAATGTGGAACCTCAGAACGACTTGTTATGAGATTACAACTCATTATCATCGGACGGTTGACTGATTCAATGATGTGGAACCTCAGAATGGCTTATTATGAGATTACAACTCATTATCATCGAACGGTTGATCAATTCGGCGATGTGGAACCTTAGAACGGCTTGTTGTGATATAGTCATTATCATCGAATGGTTGACTAATTCAGTGATGTGGAAACTTAGAACAGCTTGTTATGAGATTGCAACTCATTATCCTTGAACGGTTGACTGATTCGGCGATGTGGAACTTCAGAATAGCTTGTTATGAGATTACAACTCATTATCATCGAACGGTTGACCGATTCGGCAATGTGGAACCTGAGAATAGCTTGTTATGAGATTACAACTCATTATCATCGAACGGTTGATCGATTCCGCGATGTGGAACCTCAGAACGGCTTGTTATGAGATTAAAACTCATTATCATCAAAGAGTTGATCGATTCGGCAATGTGGAACCTCAGAACGGCTTGTTATGAGATTATAACTCATTATCATCAAACGGTTGACCGATTTGACAATGTGGAACCTCAGAATAGCTTGTTATGAGATTGCAACTCATCATCCTCCAACGGTTGACCGATTTGGTGTTGTGGAACCTTAGAATAGCTTGTTATGAGATTACAACTCATTATCATCAAACGGTTGGCCGAGTCGGTGATGTGGAACCTTAGAATGGCTTGTTATGAGATTACAACTCATTATCATCGAACGGTTGATTGATTTGGCGATGTGGAACCTTAGAACAGCTTGTTATGAGATTACAACTCATTATCATCGAACAGTTTATCAATTTGGTGATGTGGAACCTCAGAATGGCTTGTTATGAGATTACAACTCATTATCATTGAATGATTGACTGATTCGGCAATGTGGAACCTCAGAATAGCTTGTTATGAGATTGCAGCTCCATATCATCGAATGGTTGACCGATTCGGCGATGTAGAACCTTAGAATAGCTTGTTATAAGATTACAACTCATTATCATCGAATGGTTGACCAACTTGGTGATGTGGAACCTTAGAACAACTTGTTATAAGATTGCAGCTCATTATCATCGATCGGTTAACCTATTCAGCGATGTAGAGCCTCAGAATAACTTATTATGAGACTACAACTCATTATCATCAAACAGTTGATCGATTCAGCGATGTGGAACCTCAGAATGGCTTGTTATGAGATTACAACTAATTATCATCGAACAATTGACTGATTTGGCAATGTGGAACCTCAGAACGGCTTGTTATGAGATTACAACTCATTATCATTGAACGGTTGATCAATTTGGTGATGTGGAGCCTCAAAATAGCTTGTTATGAGATTACAACTCATTATCATCAAACAGTTGATCGATTCGGCGATGTGGAACCTCAGAATGGCTTGTTATGAGATTACAACTCATTATCATCAAATGGTTGACCGATTCGGCAATGTGGAACCTCAGAATAGCTTGTTATGAGATTGAAACTCATTATCATCGAACGGTTGATCGATTCGGTGATGTGGAACCTCAGAACAGCTTGTTATGAGATTACAACTCATTATCATAAAACGGTTGACCGATTCGGTGATTTTGAACCTCAAAATAGCTTGTTATGAAATTACAACTCATTATCATCGAACGGTTGATCGATTTGGCGATGTGGAACCTTAGAACAACTTGTTATGAGATTACAACTCATTATCATCGAACGGTTGATCAATTCGGCGATGTGGAACCTCAGAACAGCTTGTTATGAAATTGCAACTCATTATCATCAAACCGTTGATCAATTCAGTGATGTGGAACCTCAGAATGTCTTGTTATGAGATTACAACTCATTATCATCAAACGGTTGATTGATTCGGGGATGTGGAGCCTCAGAACAGCTTGTTATGAGATTACAACTCATTATCATCAAACGGTTGACTGATTCGGTGATGTGGAACCTCAGAACAACTTGTTATGAGATTACAACTCATTATCCTTGAACAGTAGATCAATTCGGCGATGTGGAACCTCAGAATGACTTGTTACGAGATTACAACTCATTACCATCAAACCGTTGACCAATTCAATGATGTGAAATCTCAGAATGGCTTGTTTTGAGATTATAACTCATTATCATCGAACGGTTAATTGATTCAGTGATGTGGAACCTTAGAACAGCTTGTTATAAGATTACAACTCATTATCATTGAAGGGTTGAGCGATTCGGTGATGTGGAACCTCAGAATAGCTTGTTATGACAATACAACTTATTATCATCGAACGGTTGACTGATTCGGCGATGTGCAACCTAAGAATAGCTTGTTATGAGATTGCAGCTCATTATCATCGAATGCTTGACCGATTCGGCGATGTGGAACCTCAGAATAGCTTGTTATGAGATTGCAACTCATTATCATCGAACGGTTGATCGATTCGGCGATGTGGAACCTCAGAACAGCTTGTTATGAGATTGCAACTCATTATCATCAAATGGTTGATCAATTTGGTGATTTGGAACCTCAAAATGGCTTGTTATGATATTACAACTCATTATCATCGAACGGTTGATCGATTCGGTGATGTGGAACCTCAAAATGGCTTGTTATGTGATTGCAACTCATTATCATCAAATGGTTGATTAATTCGGTGATTTGGAACCTCAGAACGGCTTGTTATGATATTACAACTCATTATCATCGAACGTTTGATCGATTCGGTGATGTGGAACCTCAAAATGGCTTGTTATGAGATTACAACTCATTATCATCGAATGGTTGACTGATTCGGCGATGTGGAACCTCAGAACAGCTTGTTATGAGATTGCAACTCATTATCCTCAAACAGTTTACCAATTCAGCGTTGTGGAACCTTACAATGGCTTGTTATGAGATTACAACTCATTATCATCGAACGGTTGACCAATTCGGTGATGTGGAACCTTAGAACAGCTTGTTATGAGATTGCAACTCATTATCATTGAACGGTTGACTGATTCGGTGATGTGGAACCTCAGAACAACTTGTTATGAGATTGCAACTCATTATCATCGAACGGTTGATCGATTCAGCGATGTAGAACCTCAGAATGGCATGTTGTAAGATTACAACTCATTATCATTGAACGGTTGATTGATTCGGCGATGTGGAACCTTAGAATGGCTTGTTATGAGATTACAGCTCATTATCATCGAACGGTTGAGCGATTCAGTGATGTGGAATGTCATAACGGCTTGTTATGAGATTGCAACTCATTATCATCGAATGGTTGACAGATTCGGTGATGTGGAACCTCAGAATAGCTTTTTATGAGATTACAACTCATTATCATCGAACGGTTGACCGATTGGGTGATCTCTTGTTATGAGATTACAACTCATTATCATCAAACGGTTGACCGATTCGGTTATGTGGAACCTCAGAACGACTTGTTATGAGATTGTAGCTCATTATCATCGAACGATTGACCGATTCGGTGATGTGGAACCTTAGAATAGCTTGTTATGAGATTGCAACTCATTATCATCGAATGGTTGATCGATTCGGTAATGTGGAACCTTAGAATAGCTTGTTATGAGATTACAACTCATTATCATCGAATGGTTGACCGATTTGGTGATGTGGAACCTCAGAACGGCTTGTTATGAGATTACAACTCATTATCATCAAACGGTTGATTGATTCGGGGATGTGGAGCCTCAGAACGGCTTGTTATGAGATTACAACTCATTATCATCGAACGATTGACCGATTTGGCGATGTCGAACCTCAGAACAACTTGTTATGAGATTGCAACTCATTATCCTTGAACAGTAGATCGATTCGGTGATGTGGAACCTCAGAATGGCTTGTTATGAGATTAAAACTCATTACCATCGAACGGTTGACCGATTCAGTGATGTGAAACCTCAGAACGACTTGTTTTGGGATTACAACTCATTATCATTGAACGGTTAATTGATTTGGTAATTTGGAACCTCAGAATAGCTTGTTATGAGATTACAACTCATTATCATCGAACGGTTGATCGATTCGGCGATGTGGAACCTCTAAACGGCTTGTTATGAGATTACAAGTCATTATCATGGAACGGTTGAACGATTTGGTGATGTGGAACATCAGAACAGCTTGTTATGAGATTGAAGCTCATTATCATCGAACGGTTGACCGATTCGGCGATGTGGAACCTCAGAACAGCTTGTTATGAGATTGCAACTCATTATCATCAAATGGTTGATCGATTCGGCGATGTGGAACCTTTGAACAACTTATTATGAGATTGCACCTCATTATCATCAAACAGTTTATCAATTCAGCGATGTGGAACCTCAGAACGGCTTGTTATGAGATTACAACTCATTATCATTGAACGGTTGACCGATTTGGCGATGTGGAACCTCAGAGCGGCTTGTTATGAGATTACAACTCATTATCATAGAATGGTTGAAAGATTCAGTGATGTGGAACCTCAGAACAGCTTGTTATGAGACTACAACTCATTAACATCAAATAGTTGATAGATTCGGCGATGTGAAACCTCAGAACGGCTTGTTATGAGATTACAACTCATTATCATCGAACAGTTGACCGATTCGGCTATGTGGAAGCTCAGAACAACTTGTTATGAGATTGCAGCTCATTATCATCGAACGGTTGACTGATTTGGCGATGTGGAACCTCAGAATAGCTTGTTATGAGATTGCAACTCATTATCATCAAACGGTTGATCGATTTGGGGATGTGGAACCTCAGAACAGCTTGTTATGAGATTGCAACTCATTATCAACGAACGGTTGATCAATTCGGCAATGTGGAACCTCAGAACAACTTGTTATGATATTACAACTCATTATCATCGAACGGTTGATCGATTCGGCGATGTGGAAACTCAGAATGGCTTGTTATAAGATTACAACTCATTATCATCGAATGGTTGACCGATTCGGCGATGTGGAACCTCAGAACAGCTTGTTATGAGATTGCAGCTCATTATCATCGAACAGTTGATCGATTCGGCGATGTGGAACCTCAGAACGGCTTTTTATGAGACTACAACTCATTATCATTGAACGGTTGATCGATTCCATGATGTGGAACCTTATAACAGCTTGTTATGAGATTGCAGCTCATTATTATCGAACGGTTGACCAGTTTGGCGATGTGGAACCTCAGAACAGCTTGTTATGAGATTGAAACTCATTATCATCGAATGGTTGATCGATTCGATGATGTGAAACCTTAGAACAGCTTGTTATGAGATTACAACTCATTATCATCAGATGGTTGATCGATTCGGCGATGTGGAACCTCAAAATAGCTTGTTATGAGATTACTACTCATTATCATCGAACGGTTGACCGATTTGGTGATGTGGAACCTCATAACAGGTTTTTATGAGATTGCAGCTCATTATCATCGAATGGTTTACCAACTCAACGATGTGGAACCTCAGAATAGCTTGTTATGAGATTGCAGCTCATAATCATCGAACGGTTGATCAATTAGGCGATGTGGAACCTTAGAACAGCTTATTATGAGATTGCAACTCATTATCATCAAACAATTGATCGAATCGGTGATGTGGAACCTCAAAACGGCTTGTTATGAGATTACAACTCATTATCATCGAACGGTTGATTGATTCGGTGATGTGGAACCTCAGGATGGCTTGTTATAAGATTACAACTCATTATCATCGTACGGTTGATCGATTCGGCGATGTGGAACATCAGAATGGCTTGTTATGAGAGTACAACTCATTATCATCGAACGGTTGATCGATTCGGCGATGTGGAACCTCAGAATGGCTTGTTATGAGATTACAACTCATTATCATCAAGCGGTTGATCGATTCAGCGATGTGGAAACTTAGAAAAGTTTGTTAAAAGATTCTAACTCCTTATCATCGAACGGTTGATCGATTCGGCGATGTGGAACCTCAGAATGGCTTGTTAATAGATTACAACTCATTATCATCGAAGGGTTGACTGATTCGGTGATGTGGAACCTCAGAACAGCTTGTTATGAGATTGCAGCTCATTATCATCAAACGGTTGACTGATTTGGCGATGTGGAACCTTAGAACAGCTTGTTATGAGATTGCAGTTGTTTATCATTGAACGGTTGACTGATTCAGCGATGTGGAACCTCAAAACAGCTTGTTATGAGATTGCAACTCATTATCATCAAACAGTTGATCGATTCGGCGATGTGGAACCTCAGAACAGCTTATTATGAGATTGCAACTCATTATCATCGAACGGTTGATCGATTCAGTGACCTGGAACCTCAAAATGGCTTGTTATGAGATTACAACTCATTATCATCGAACGGTTGAGCGAATCGGTGATGTAGAACCTCAGAACAGCTTGTTATGAGATTTCAACTCATTATCATCTAACGGTTGACCGATTTGGCGATGTGGAACCTCAGAATGGCTTGTTATGAGATTACAACTCATTATCATTGAATGATTGACCGATTCGGCGATGTGGAACCTCAAAATGGCTTGTTATGAGATTACAACTCATTATCATCAAACGAGTGACTGATTTGCCAATGTGGAACCTCAGAACGGCTTGTTATGAGATTGTAGCTCATTATCATCGAATGGTTGACCGATTCGGTGATGTGGAACCTCAGAACAGCTAGTTATGACATTGCAACTCATTATCATCAAACGGTTGATCGATTCGGTGATGTGGAACCTCAGAATAGCATGTTATGAGATTACAACTCATTATCATCGAACAGTTGACCGATTCAGTGATGTGGATTCTCAGAATGGCTTGTTATGAAATTACAACTCATTATCATCGAACGCTTGATCGATTCAGCGATGTGGAACCTCAGAACAGGTTGTCATGAGATTACAAGTCATTATCATCAAACAGTTGATCGATTCAGCAATGTGGAACCTTAGAACGGCTTGTTATGAGATTAAAACTCATTATCATCGAACGGTTGACTGATTCGGTGATGTGGAACCGTAGAACAGCTTGTTATAAGATTGCAGTTCATTATCATCGAACGGTTGACCTATTCGGCAATGTGGAACCTCAGAACAGCTTGTTATGAGATTGCAACTCATTATCATCGAAGGGTTGATCGATTTAGTGATGTGTAACCTCAGAATAGCTTGTTATGAGATTGCAACTCATTATCATCGAACGGTTGATCAATTCAGTGATGTGGCACCTCAGAATGGCTTGTTATGAGATTATAACTCATTATCATCGAACGGTTGATCGATTCAGCAATGTTGAACCTTAGAACGGCTTGCTATGAGATTACAACTCATTATCATCAAACGGTTGACCTATTCTGTGATGTGGAACCTCAAAACAGCTTGTTATGATATTGCAACTCATTATCCTTGAATGGTTGACTGATTTGGCAATGTGGAACCTCAAAACAACTTGTTATGAGATTACAACTCATTATCATTGAACGGTTGACTGATTCGGCGATGTGGAACCTCAGAATAGCTTGTTATGAGATTACAACTTATTATCATCGAATGATTGATCAATTCGGTGATGTGGAACCTCAAAATAGCTTGTTATAAGATTACAACTCATTATCATCGAACGGTTGATCGATTCGGCGATGTGGAACCTCAGAATGGCTTGTTATGAGATTACAACTCATTATCATCAAACGGTTGACTGATTCGGCGATGTGGAACCTCAGAACAACTTGTTATGAGATTGCAGCTCATTATCCTTGAACGGTTGACCGATTCGGCAATGTGGAACCTCAGAACAGCTTGTTATGAGATTGCAACTCATTATCATCGAACGGTTGATCAATTCAGCGATGTAAAAACCTTAGAACAGCTTGTTATGAGATTACAACTCATTATCATCAAACGGTTGATCAATTCAGCGATGTGGAACCTTAGAACATCTTGTTATGAGATTACAACTCATTATCATCGAACGGTTGATCGAGTCGGCGATGTGGAACCTCAGAACAGCTTGTTATGAGATTGCAACTCATTATCCTCGAACGGTTGACCACTTCAGCGTTGTGGAACCTCAGAATGGCTTATTATGATATTATAACTCATTATCATCAAACAGTTGACCAATTCGGCGATGTGGAACCTCAAAATAGCTTGTTATGAGATTGCAGCTCATTATCATCGAACGGTTGATCGATTCGGCGATGTGGAACCTCAGAACAGCTTGTTATGAGATTGCAACTCATTATCATCGAACGGTTGATCGATTTGGTGATGTGGAACCTCAGAACAGCTTGTTATTAGATTACAACTCATTATCATCGAACGATTGATCGATTCAGCGAAGTGGAACCTTAGAACGGTTAATTAATTCAGGGATGTCGAACCTTAGAATGGCTTGTTATGAGATTACAACTCACTATCATCGAACGGTTGACCGATTCGGCATTGTGGAACCTCAGAACGGCTTGTTATGAGATTACAACTCATTATCATCGAACGGTTGACCAATTCGGCGATGTGGAACCTTAGAACAGCTTGTTATGAGATTACAACTCATTATCATCGAACGGTTGATCGATTCGGCGATGTGGAACCTCAGAACAGCTTGTTATGAGATTACAACTCATTATCATCCAACGGTTGATCAATTCGGCGATGTGGAACCTTAGAACAGCTTGTTATGAGATTGCAACTCATTATCCTCGAATGGTTGACCGATTCGGCATTGTGGAACCTCAGAACGGCTTTTTATAAGATTACAACTCATTATCATCGAACGGTTGACCAATTCAGCGATGTGGAACCTTAGAATGGCTTGTTATGAGATTACAACTCATTATCATCGAACGGTTGATCAATTCGGCGATGTGGAACCTCAGAACAGGTTGTTACTAGATTACAACTCATTATCATCAAACGGTTGATCGATTCGGCGATGTGGAACCTTAGAATGGCTTGTTATGAGATTACAACTCATTATCATCAAACGCTTGACCGATTCGGTGATGTGGAATCTCATAATAGCTTGTTATGAGATTGCAGCTCATTATCATCGAAGGGTTGACTGATTCAGCGATGTGGAACCTCAGAACAGCTTGTTATGAGATTGCAACTCATTATCATCGAACGGTTGATCAATTCAGCGGTGTGGAACCTCAGAACAACTTGTTATGAGATTACAACTCATTATCATCGAACGGTTGATCGATTCGGCGATGTGGAACCTCAGAACGGTTTGTTATGAGATTACAACTCATTATCATCGAACGGTTGATCGATTCGGCGATGTGGAACCTCAGAACGGCTTGTTATGAGATTACAACTTACTATCATTGAATGGTTGACCGATTAGGTGATGTGGAACCTCAGAATAGCTTGTTATGAGATTGTATCTCATTATCATAGAACGGTTGACCTATTCGGCGATGTGGATTCTCAGAACAGCTTGTTATGAGATTGCAACTCATTATCATCGAACGGTTGATCGATTCAGTGATGTGGAACCTTAGAATGGCTTGTTATGAGATTACAACTCATTATCATCGAACGGTTGACCGTTTCGGCGATATGGAACCTTAGAACGGCTTGTTATGAGATTACAACTCATTATCATCAAACGGTTGATCGATTCGGTGATGTGGTACCTCAGAACAACTTGTTATGAGATTACAACTCATTATCATCAAATGATTGATCAATTCGGTGATGTGGAACCTCATAATGGCTTATTATGAGATTACAACTCATTATCATCGAATGGTTGACCGATTCGGTGATGTGGAACCTCATAACAGCTTGTTATGAGATTGCAGCTGATTATCATCGAACGGTTGACCGATTCGGTGATGTAGAACCTCAGAACAGCTTGTTATGAGATTGCAACTCATTATTATTGAATGGTTGATCGATTCGGCGATGTTGAACCTCAGAATAGCTTGTTATGAGATTACAACTCATTATCATCGAATGATTGATCGATTCGGCGATGTGGAACCTCAGAAAGGCTTGTTATGAGATTACAACTCATTATCATCAAACGGTTGACCGATTTGGTGATGGGGAACCTCAGAACAGCTTGTTATGAGACTGCAGCTCATTATCATCAAACGGTTGACCGATTCAGTGATGTGGAACCTCAAAATAGCTTGTTATGAGATTGCAACTCATTATCATCGAATGGTTGATCGATTCAGCGATGTGGAACCTCAAAACAACTTCTTATGAGATTGCAACTCATTATCATCGAACGGTTGATCGATTCGGTGATGTGGAACCTTACAATGGCTTGTTATGAGATTGCAGCTCATTATCATCGAACGGTTCACTGATTCGATGATGTGGAACCTCAGAACAACTTGTTATGAGATTGCAACTCATTATCATCGAACGGTTGATCGATTCAGCAATGTGCAACCTCAGAATGGCATGTTTTGAGATTACAACTCATTATCATCGAACGGTTGATCGATTCGGCGATGTGGAACCTCAGAACGGCTTGTTATGAGATTACAACTCATTATCATCGAGCAGTTGAGTGATTTGGCGATGTGGAACCTCAGAACGGCTTGTTATGAGATTGCAACTCATTATCATCGAACAGTTGACCGATTTGGCGATGTGGAACCTCAGAACGGCTTGTTATGAGATTACAACTCATTATCATCAAACGGTTGACCGATTCGGCAATCTAGAGCCTCAGAATGGCTTGTTATGAGATTACAACTCATTATCATAGAATGGTTGACCGATTTGGCGATGTTGAACCTCAGAACGGCTTGTTATAAGATTACAACTAATTATCATCGAATGGTTGATCGATTCGGCGATGTGGAACCTTAGAACAGCTTGTTATGAGATTACAACTCATTATCATCGAACGGTTGATCAATTCGGCGATGTGGAACCTCAGAATGGCTTGTTATGAGATTACAAGTCAATATCATCGAACGGTTTCTGATTTGGCGATGTGGAACCTCAGAACAGCTTGTTATGAGATTGTAGCTCATTATCATCGAACGGTTGACCGATTCAGTGATGTAGAACCTCAGAACAGCTTGTTATGAGATTGCAACTCATTATCATCGAACAGTTTATCAATTCGATGATGTGGAACCTCAGAACAGCTTGTTATGACATTACAACTCATTATGATTGAACGGTTGATCGATTCAGCAATGTGAAACCTCAGAACGGCTGGTTATGAGATTACAACTCATTATTATCGAACGGTTGACTGATTTGGCAATGTGGAACCTCAGAATAGCTTGTTATGAGATTGCAACTCATTATCCTTAAATGGTTGACCGATTTGGCGATGTGGAATCTCAAAATAACTTGTTATGAGATTACAACTCATTATCATCGAATGGTTGAACGATTCGGAGATGTGGAACCTCAGAGCGGCTTGTTATGAGATTACAACTCATTATCATCGAACGGTTGAATGATTCAGCGATGTGGAACCTCAGAATAGCTTGTTATGAGATTACAACTCATTATCATCGAACGGTTGATCGATTCGGCGATATGGAGCCTCAGTACGGCTTGTTATGAGATTACAACTCATTATCATCAAACAGTTGACCGATTCGGCGATGTGGAACCTCAGAACAACTTGTTATGAGATTGCAGCTCATTATCATCGAACGGTTGACCGAGTTGGTGATGTGGAACCTCAGATTAGCTTGTTATGAGATTGCAACTCATTATCATCGAACGGTTGATCAATTTGGGGATGTAGAACCTCAAAACAACTTGTTATGAGATTGCAACTCATTATCATCGAACGGT
>MU221250.1:37509-96866 GCA_018584345.1 Thuja plicata
TTGCAACTCATTATCATCGAACGGTTGATCGATTCGGCGATGTGGAACCTCAGAACAGCTTGTTATGAGATTACAACTCATTATCATCGAACGGTTGATCGATTCAGCGAAGTGGAACCTTAGAACGGTTGATTAATTCAGGGATGTCGAACCTTAGAACGGCTTGTTATGAGATTACAACTCAATATCATCGAATAGTTGACCGATTCGGCATTGTGGAACCTCAGAACGGCTTGTTATGAGATTACAACTCATTATCATCAAACGGTTGACCAATTCGGCGATGTGGAACCTTAGAACGGCTTGTTATGAGATTACAACTAATTATCATCGAACGGTTGATCGATTCGGCGATGTGGAACCTCAGAACAGCTTGTTATGAGATTACAACTCATTATCATCCAACGGTTGATCAATTCGGCGATGTGGAACCTTAGAACAGCTTGTTATGAGATTGCAACTCATTATCCTCGAACGGTTGACCGATTCGACATTGTGGAACCTCAGAATGGCTTTTTATGAGATTACAACTCATTATCATCGAACAGTTGACCAATTCAGCGATGTGGAACCTTAGAACGGCTTGTTATGAGATTACAACTCATTATCATCGAATGGTTGATCAATTCGGCGATGTGGAACCTCAGAACAGCTTGTTATGAGATTACAACTCATTATCATCAAACAGTTGATTGATTCGGCGATGTGGAACCTTAGAATGGCTTTTTATGAGATTACAACTCATTATCATCAAACGGTTGACCGATTCGGCGATGTGGAATCTCATAATAGCTTGTTATGAGATTGCAGCTCATTATCATCGAACGGTTGACTGATTCGGCGATGTGCAACCTCAGAACAGCTTGTTATGAGATTGCAACTCATTATATTCGAACGGTTGATCAATTCAGCGGTGTGGAACCTCAAAACAACTTGTTATGAGATTACAACTCATTATCATCGAACGGTTGATCGATTCGGCGATGTGGAACCTTAGAACGGCTTGTTATGAGATTACAACTCATTATCATCGAACGGTTGATCGATTCGGTGATGTGGAACCTCAGAACGGCTTGTTATGAGATTACAACTTATTATCATTCAATGGTTGACCGATTAGGCGATATGGAACCTCAGAATAGCTTGTTATGAGATTGCATCTCATTATTATCGAACGGTTGACCTATTCGGCGATGTGGATTCTCAGAACAGCTTGTTATGAGATTGCAACTCATTATCATCGAACGGTTGATCGATTCGGTGATGTGGAACCTTAGAATGGTTTGTTATGAGATTACAACTCATTATCATCGAACGGTTGACCGTTTCGGCGATGTGGAACCTTAGAACGGCTTGTTATGAGATTACAACTCATTATCATCAAACGGTTGATCGATTCGGTGATGTGGAACCTCAGAACAACTTGTTATGAGATTACAACTCATTATCATCAAATGATTGATCGATTCGGTGATGTGGAACCTCATAATGGCTTATTATGAGATTACAACTCATTATCATCGAACGGTTGACCAATTCGGTGATGTGGAACCTCAGAACAGCTTGTTATGAGATTGCAGCTGATTATCATCGAACGGTTGACCGATTTGGTGATGTAGAACCTCAGAACAGCTTGTTATGAGATTGCAACTCATTATTATTGAATGGTTGATCGATTCGGCGATGTTGAACCTCAGAACAGCTTGTTATGAGATTACAACTCATTATCATCGAATGATTGATCGATTCAGCGATGTGGAACCTCAGAAAGGCTTGTTATGAGATTACAACTCATTATCATCAAACGGTTGACCGATTCGGTGATGGGGAACCTCAGAACCGCTTGTTATGAGATTGCAGCTCATTATCATCAAACGGTTGACCGATTCAGTGATGTGGAACCTGAAAATAGCTTGTTATGAGATTGCAACTCATTATCATTGAATGGTTGATCGATTCAGCAATGTGGAACCTCAAAATAGCTTGTTATGAGATTGCAACTCATTATCATCGAACGGTTGATCGATTCGGTGATGTGGAACCTTACAACGGCTTGTTATGAGATTGCAGCTCATTATCATCGAACGGTTGACTGATTCGATGATGTGGAACCTCAGAACAACTTGTTATGAGATTGCAACTCATTATCATCAAACAGTTGATCGATTCAGCGATGTGCAACCTTAGAATGGCATGTTTTGAGATTACAACTCATTATCATCAAACGGTTGATCGATTCGGCGATATGGAACCTCAGAATGGCTTATTATGACATTACAACTCATTATCATCGAACAGTTGAGTGATTCGGCGATGTGGAACCTCAGAATGGCTTGTTATGAGATTGCAACTCATTATCATCGAACGGTTGACCGATTCAGCGATGTGGAAACTCAGAACGGCTTGTTATGAGATTACAACTCATTATCATCAAACGGTTGACCGATTCGGCAATGTCGAGCCTCAGAATGGCTTGTTATGAGATTACAACTCATTATCATCGAATGGTTGACTGATTTGGCGATGTTGAACCTCAGAATGGCTTGTTATAAGATTACAACTAATTATCATCGAATGGTTGATCGATTCAGCGATGTGGAACCTCAGAACAGCTTGTTATGAGATTACAACTCATTATCATCGAACGGTTGATCAATTCGGCGATTTGGAACTTCAGAATGGCTTGTTATGAGATTACAAGTCAATATCATCGAACAGTTTCTGATTTGGCGATGTGGAACCTCAGAACAGCTAGTTATGAGATTGTAGCTCATTATCATCGAACGGTTGACCGATTCAGCTATGTAGAACCTCAGAACAGCTTGTTATGAGATTGCAACTCATTATCATCAAATGGTTGATCGATTTGGCGATGTGGAACCTCAGAATAGCTTGTTATGAGATTGCAACTCATTATCATCGAACACTTTATCAATTCGATGATGTGGAACCTCAGAACGGCTTGTTATGACATTACAACTCATTATGATTGAACGGTTGATCGATTCAGCAATGTGAAACCTCAGAACGGCTGGTTATGAGATTACAACTCATTATCGTCAAACGGTTGACCGATTTGGCAATGTGGAACCTCAGAATAGCTTGTTATGAGATTGCAACTCATTATCCTTAAATGGTTGACCGATTTGGCGATGTAGAATCTCAAAATAGCTTGTTATGAGATTACAACTCATTATCATCGAACGGTTGAACGGTTCGGCAATGTGGAACCTCAGAGCGGCTTGTTATGAGATTACAACTCATTATCATCGAACGGTTGATCGATTCGGCGATGTGGAGCCTCAGTACGGCTTGTTATGAGATTACAACTCATTATCATCGAACTGTTGCCCAATTCGGCGATGTGGAACCTCAGAACAACTTGTTATGAGATTGCAGCTCATTATCATCGAACGGTTGACCGATTTGGCGATGTGGAACCTCAGATTAGCTTGTTATGAGATTGCAACTCATTATCATCGAACGGTTGATCAATTTGGGGATGTAGAACCTCAAAACAACTTGTTATGAGATTGCAACTCATTATCATCGAACGGTTGATCAATTCAGCAATGTGGAACCTCAGAATAGATTGTTATGAGATTACAACTCATTATCATTGAACGGTTGATCGATTCAGCGATACGGAACCTCAGAATGGCTTTTTATGAGATTACAACTCATTATCATCAAACGGTAGACCGATTCGGCGATGTGGAACCTCAGAACAGCTTGTTATGAGATTGCAGCTCATTATCATCGAATGGTTGATCGATTCGGTGATGTGCAACTCCATAACGGCTTTTTATGAGATTGCAGCTCATTATCATCAAACAGTTGACGGATTCGGCGATGTGGAACCTCAGAATAGCTTGTTATGAGATTACAGCTCATTATCATCGAACGGTTGACCTATTCGGTGATGTGGAACCTCAGAACAGCTTGTTATGAGATTGCAACTCATTATCATCGAACGGTTGATTGATTCGGCAATGTGGAACCTCAGAATGGCTTGTTATGAGATTACAACTCATTATCATCAAATGGTTGACCGATTCGGTGATATGGACCCTCAGAATGGCTTGTTATCAGATTACAACTCATTATCATCGAACGGTTGATCGATTTGGTGATGTGGAACCTCAGAATAGATTGTTATGAGATTACAACTCATTATCATCAAACGGTTGATCGATTCGGCGATGTGGAACCTCAAAATGGCTTGTTATGAGACTACAACTCATTATCATTGAACAGTTGATCAATTCGGTGATGTGGAACCTTATAATGACTTGTTATGAGATTGCAGATCATTATCATCGAACGGTTGACCGATTCGGCGATGTGGAACAACAGAACAGCTTGTTATGAGATTACAACTCATTATCATTGAATGGTTGATCGATTCGGTGATGTGGAACCTCAAAATAGCTTGTTAGGAGATTACAACTCATTATCATCGAACGATTGATCGATTCGGCAATGTGGAACCTCAGAATGGCTTGTTATGAGATTACAACTCATTATCATCGAACGGTTGACCGATTCCGTGATGTGGAACCTCAAAATAGGTTAGTATGAGATTGCAGCTCATTATCATCGAACGGTTGACCGATTCAGCGATGTGGAACCTCAAAACAGCTTGTTATGAGATTGTAGCTCATAATCATCGAACGGTTGATCAATTCGGCGATGTGGAACCTCAGAACAGCTTGTTATGAGATTGCAACTGATTATCATCGAACAGTTGATTGATTCAGCAATGTGGAACCTCAGAACACCTTTTTATGAGATTACAACTCATTATCATCGTACGGTTGATCGATTCGGCAATGTGGAACCTCAGAACAGCTTGTTATGAGATTACAGCTCTTTATCATCGAACAGTTGACCGATTCAGTGATGTGCAACCTCAAAACAGCTTGTTATGAGATTGCAACTCATTATCATCAAACAGTTGATCGATTCGGCGATGTGGAACCTCAAAACGGCTTGTTATGAGATTGCAACTCATTATCATCGAACGGTTGATCGATTCAGCGATGTGGAACCTCAGAACGGCTTGTTATGAGATTAAAACTCATTATCATCGAATAGTTGAGCGAATCGGCGATGTAGAAACTCAGAACAGCTTGTTATGAGATTGCAATTCATTATCATCAAACAGTTGACCGATTCGGTGATGTTGAACCTCAGAATGGCTTGTTATGAGATTAAAACTCATTATCATCGAATGGTTGACCGATTTGGCAATGTGGAACCTCAGAACGGCTTGTTATTAGATTACAACTCATTATCATCAAACGGTTGACCGATTTGGCAATGTGGAACCTCAGAATGGCTTGTTATGAGATTGTAGCTCATTATCATCGAACGGTTGACCGATTCGGTGATGTGGAACCTTAGAATAGCTTGTGATGAGATTGCAACTCATTATCATCAAACTGTTGATTGATTCGGTGATGTGGAACCTTAGAATAGCTTGTTATGAGATTACAACTCATTATCATCGAACAGTTGACCGATTCAGTGATGTGGAACCTTAGAATGGCTTATTATGAGATTACAACTCATTATCATCAAACGGTTGACCGATTCGGTGATGTGGAACCTCAGAACAGCTAGTTATGAGATTGCAACTCATTATCATCGAACAGTTGATCGATTCGGCGATGTCGAACCTCAGAACAACTTGTTATGAGATTGCAACTCATTATCATCAAATGGTTGATTAATTCAGGGATGTGGAACCTCAGAACGGCTTGTTATCAGATTACAACTCATTATCATCGAACGGTTGATCGATTCGGTGATGTGGAACCTCAAAATGGATTGTTATGAGATTACAACTCATTATCATTGAACGGTTGACTGATTTGGCAATGTGGAATCTCATAATAGTTTGTTATGAGATTGCAGCTCATTATCATCGAATGGTTGACCGATTCGGCGATGTGGAACCTCAGAACAACTTGTTATGAGATTGCAACTCATTATCATCGAACGGTTGATCGATTCGGCGATGTGGAACCTCAGAACAACTTGTTATGAGATTAGACCTCATTATCATCGAACGGTTGATCCATTCGGCGATGTGGAACCTCAGAATGGCTTGTTATGAGATTACAACTCATTATCATCAAACGGTTGACCGATTTGGCGATGTGGAACCTCAGAATAGCTTGTTATGAGATTGCAGCTCATTATCATCGAACGGTTGACCTATTCGGCGATGTGGAACCTTAGAATAGCTTGTTATGAGATTGCAACTTATTATCATCGAACGGTTGATCGATTCGGCGATGTGGAACCTCAAAACAGCTTGTTATGAGATTACAACTCATTATCATCAAACGATTGATCGATTCGGCGATGTGGAACCTCAAAATAGCTTATTATGAGATTACAACTCATTATCATCGAACGGTTGACCGATTCGGTGATGTGGAACCTCAGAACAGCTTGTTATGAGATAGCATCTCATTATCATCAAACGGTTGACCGATTCGGTGATGTGGAACATTAGAACAGCTTGTTATGCGATTGTAACTCATTATCATTGAATGGTTGATCGATTCGGTGATGTTGAACCTCAGAACAACTTGTTATGAGATTACAACTCATTATCATCAAACGGTTGATCGATTCGGAAATGTGGAACCTCAGAACGGATTGTTATGAGATTACAACTCATTATCATCGAACGGTTGACCGATTCGGTGATGTGGAACCTCAGAACAGCTTGTTATAAGATTGCAGCTCATTATCATCAAACAGTTGACTGATTCAGTGATGTGGAACCTCACAACAGCTTGTTATGAGATTGCAACTCATTATCATCGAACGATTGATCGATTCGACGATGTGGAACCTAAAAATATCTTGTTATGAGATTGCAACTCATTATCATCGAATGATTGATCAATTCGCTGATGTGGAACCTTAGAACAACTTCTTATGAGATTACAACTCATTATCATCAAATAGTTGATCGATTCGGCGATGTGGAACCTTAGAACAGCTTGTTATGAGATTGTAGCTCATTATCATCAAACGGTTGACTGATTCGGCGATGTGGAGCCTCAGAATAGCTTATTATGAGATTGTAGCTCATTATCATCAAACGGTTGACCGATTTGGCGATGCGAAACCTCAGAACAGCTTGTTATGAGATTGCAACTCATTATCATCAAACGCTTGATTGATTCGGGGATGTGGAACCTCAGAACGGCTTGTTATGAGATTACAACTCATTATCATCGAATGGTTGATCGATTCGGCGATGTGGAACCTCAGAATGGCTTGTTATGAGATTACAACTCATTATCATCGAACGGTTGAGCGATTCAGTGATGTGGAACCTCAGAACGGCTTGTTATGAGATTGCAACTCATTATCATCTAACGGTTGACCGATTCGACAATGTGGAACCTCAGAATGGCTTGTTATGAGATTAAACCTCATTATCATCGAATAGTTGACCGATTCGGTGATGTGGAACCTCAGAACGGCTTGTTATGAGATTACAACTCATTATCATCGAATGGTTGACCGATTCAGCGATGTGGACCTTAAAATGGCTTGTTATGAGATTGTAGCTCATTATCATCGAACGGTTGACCGATTTGGCGATATGGAACCTCAGAACAACTTGTTATGAGATTGCAACTTATTATCATCGAACGGTTGATTGATTCAGCGATGTGGAACCTCAGAACAACTTGTTATGAGATTGCAACTCAATATCCTTGAACAGTTGACCAATTCGGTGATGTGGAACCTCAGAACGGCTTGTTATGAGATTACAACTCATTATCATCGAATGGTTGACCGATTCGACGATGTGGAACCTCAGAATGGCTTGTTATGAGATTACAACTCATTATCATCGAACGGTTGATCGATTCGGCGATGTGGAACCTCAGAACAGCTTGTTATGAGATTAAAACTCATTATCACCGAACGGTTAATCAATTCGGTGATGTGGAACCTCAGAATGGCTTGTTATGAGATTACAACTCATTATCATCAAACGGTTGAATGATTCGGCAATGTTGAACCTCAGAACAGCTTGTTATGAGATTGTAGCTCATTATCATTGAACAGTTGACTGATTCGACGATGTGGAACCTCAGAACGGCTTGTTATGAGATTACAACTCATTATCATCAAACGGTTGATCGATTCGGCAATGTGGAACCTCAGAACAGCTTGTTATGAGATTGCAACTCATTATCGTCGAATGGTTGATCAATTCGGCGATGTGGAACCTCAAAACGCCTTGTTATGAGATTACAACTTATTATCATCGAAAGATTGATCGATTCGGCAATGTGGAACCTCAGAATGGCTTGTTATGAGATTACAACTCATTATCATCAAACGGTTGACCGATTCGGCGATGTGGAACCTCAGAGCGGCTTGTTATGAGATTACAACTCATTATCATCGAACGGTTGACCGATTCGGTGATGTGGAACCTCAGAACGGCTTGTTATGAGATTACAACTCATTATCATCGAACGGTTGATCGATTCAGCGATGTGGAACCTCAGAACAGCTTGTTATGAGATTAAAACTCATTATCATCGAACGTCAGAATGGCTTGTTATGAGATTACAACTCATTATCATCAAACGGTTGAATGATTTGGCGATGTTGAACCTCAGAACAGCTTGTTACGAGATTGCAGCTCATTATCATTGAACAGTTGACTGATTCGGCGATGTGAAACCTCAGAATAGCTTGTTATGAGATTCTAACTCATTATCATCGAACAGTTGATCGATTCGGCAATATGGAACCTCAGAACAGCTTGTTATGAGATTGCAACTCATTATCATCGAATGGTTGATCAATTCGGCGATGTGGAACCTTAGAACGGCTTGTTATGAGATTGCAACTCATTATCATCGAATGGTTGACCGATTCGACGATGTGGAACCTCAGAACGGCTTGTGATGAGATTACAACTTGTTATCATCGAACGGTTGATCGATTCGGCAATGTGGAACCTCAGAACAGCTTGTTATGAGATTACAACTCATTATCATCGAACGGTTGATCGATTCGGTGATGTGGAACCTCAGAATGGCTTGTTAGGAGATTATCACTCATTATCATCGAATGGTTGACCGATCCGGCGATGTGGAACCTCAGAATAGCTTGTTATGAGATTGTAGCTCATTATCATCAAACGGTTGACCGATTCAGCGATGTAGAACATCAGAATAACTTGTTATGAGATTGCAACTGATTATCATCAAACGGTTGATCGATTTAGTGATGTGGAACCTCAGAACAGCTTGTTATGAGATTGCAACTCATTATCATTGAACGGTTGATCAATTCGGTGATGTGGAACCTCAGAACGGCTTGTTATGAGATTACTACTCATTATCATCGAACAGTTGATTGATTCGGAGATGTGGAACCTCAGAACGACTTGTTATGAGATTACAACTCATTACCATCGAACAGTTGACCGATTCAGCGATGTGGAACCTCAGAACAACTTGTTATGAGATTGCAACTCATTATCATCGAACGGTTGATCAATTCGGCGATGTGGAAGCTTAGAATAGCTTATTATGAGATTACAATTCATTATCATCGAACGGCTGATCGATTCGGCGATGTGGAACCTCAGAATGACTTGTTATGAGATTACAACTCATTATCATCGAACGGTCATTATCATTGAACGGTTGACCGATTCGGCGATGTGGAACCTCAGAACAGCTTGTTATGAGATTATAGCTCATTTTCATCAAACGGTTGACTGGTTCAGCGATGTGGAACCTCAGAACAGCTTGTTATGAGATTGCAACTCATTATCATCGAACGGTTGATCGATTCGGCAATGTGGAACCTCAGAACAGATTGTTATGAGATTGCAACTCATTATCATCGAATGGTTGATTGATTCGGCGATGTGGAACCTCAAAACAACTTGTTATGAGATTACAACTCATTATCATCGAACGGTTGATCGATTTGGCAATGTGGAACCTCAGAACGGCTCGTTATGAGATTACAACTCATTACCATCCAACGGTTGATCGATTCGGTGATGTGGAACCTCAGAACGGCTTGTTATGAGATTACAACTCATTATCATCAAATGGTTAATCGATTTGGCGATGTGGAACCTCAGAACGGCTTGTTATGAGATTACAACTCATTATCATCAAACGGTTGATCGATTGGCCGATGTGGAACCTCAGAACGGCTTGTTATGAGATTACAACTCATTATCATTGAACGGTTGACCGATTCAGCGATGTGGAACCTCAGAACATCTTGTTATGAGATTGCAACTCAGTATCATTGAATGGTTGACCGAATCGGCGATGTGGAACCTCAGAATAGCTTGTTATGAGATTGCAGCTCATTATCATCGAACAGTTGACCGATTCGGCGATGTGGAACCTCAGAACAGCTTGTTATAAGATTGCAACTCATTATCATTGAACGGTTGATCGATTCGGCGATGTGGAACCTCAGAACGGCTTGTTATGAGATTGCAGCTCATTATCATCGAACGGTTGACCGATTCGGTGATGTGGAACCTCAGAATAGCTTGTTATGAGATTGCAACTCATTATCATCAAACGGTTGATTGATTCGGCGATGTTGAACCTCAAAACAGCTTATTATTAGATTGCAACTCATTATCATCGAACGGTTGATCAATTCGGTGATGTGGAACCTCAAAATGGCTTGTTATGAGATTACAACTCATTATCATCGAACGGTTGATCGATTTGGCGATGTGAAACCTTAGAACGGCTTGTTATGAGATTACAACTCATTATCATTGAACGGTTGACTGATTCAGTGATGTGGAACCTCAGAACAGCTTGTTATTTGATTGCAACTCATTATCCTCGAACGGTTGACCGATTCTGCGATGTGGAACCTCAGAATGGCTTGTTATGAGATTACAACTCATTATCATCGAACGGTTGATCGATTCGGCAATGTGGAACCTCAGAATGGCTTGTTATAAGATTACAACTCATTATCATTGAACGGTTGATCGATTCGGTGATGTGGAACCTCAGAACAGCTTGTTATGAGATTACAACTCATTATCATCGAACGGTTGATCGATTCGGTGATCTGGAACCTCAGAACGGGGTGTTATGAGATTACAACTCATTATCATCAAATGGTTGACCGATTCGGCGATGTGGAACCTTAGAATAGCTTGTTATGAGATTGCAGCTCATTATCATCGAATGGTTGACTGATTCGGTGATGTGGAACCTCAGAACAACTTGTTATGAGATTGCAACTCATTATCATCGAACGGTTGATCGATTCGGCGATGTGGAACCTCAGAAAAACTTGTTATGAGATTGCAACTCATTATCATTGAACGGTTGATCAATTCGGTGATTTGGAACCTTAGAACGGCTTGTTATGAGATTACAACTCATTATCATCAAACAGTTGATTGATTCGGCGATGTGGAACCTCAGAACGGCTTGTTATGAGATTGCCACACATTATCCTCAAACGGTTGACCGATTCGGCGATGTGGAACCTCAGAATGGCTTGTTATGAGATTACAACTCATTATCATCCAACGGTTGACCGACTCAGTGATGTGGAACCTCAGAATAGCTTGTTATGAGATTAAAACTCATTATCATCGAATAGTTGATCGATTCGGTGATGTGGAACCTCAGAATAACTTGTTGTGAGACTACAACTCATTATCATTAAACGGTTGATCGATTCGGTGATGTGGAACCTCACAATGGCTTGTTATGAGATTACAGCTCATTATCATCGAACGGTTGACCGATTCGGTGATGTGGAACCTCAGAACAGCTTGTTATGAGATTGCAGCTCATTATCATCGAACGGTTGACCGATTCGGTGATGTGGACCTTCAGAATAGCTTGTTATGAGATTGCAAGTCATTATCATCGAACGGTTGATTGATTCGGCAATGTGGAACCTTAGAACAGCTTGTTATGAGATTACAACTCATTATCATCGAACGGTTGATCAATTCGGTGATGTGGAACCTTAGAACAGCTTGTTATGAGATTACAACTCATTATCATCGAACAGTTGATCGATTCAGTGATGTGGAACTTCAGAACGGATTATTATGAGATTACAACTCATTATCATCAAATGGTTGACCGATTCAGCGATGTGAAACCTCAGAACAGCTTGTTATGAGATTGCAGCTCATTATCATCGAACGGTTGACCGACTCAGCGATGTGGAACCTCAGAACAACTTGTTATGAGATTGCAACTCATTATCATCGAACGGTTGATCGATTCAGCAATGTGGAACCTCAGAACAACTTGTTATGAGATCTCAACTCATTATCATCGAATGGTTGATTGATTCAGCGATGTGGAACCTCAGAACAGCTTATTATGAGATTACAACTCATTATCATCGAACGGTTGATCGATTTGCCGATGTGCAACCTCAGAACGGCTTGTTATGAGATTAAAACTCATTATCATTGAACGGTTGACCGATTCGGCGATGTCGAACCTCAGAACAGCTTGTTATGAGATTGCAACTCATTATCATCGAACGGTTGACCGATTCGGCGATGTGGAACCTCTAACAAGCTTGTTATGAGATTGCAGCTCATTATCATCGAACAGTTGACTGATTCGGCGATGTGGAATCTCAGAACAGCTTGTTATGAGATTGCAACTCATTATCATTGAACGGTTGATCGATTCGGTGATGTGGAACCTCAGAACAGCTTGTTATGAGATTACAACTCATTATCATCGAACAGTTGATCAATTCAGCGATGTGGAACCTCAGAACGGTTTGTTATGAGACTACAACTCATTATCATCAAACGGTTGAGCAATTTGGCAATGTGGAACCTCAGAACGGATTGTTATGAGATTGCAACTCATTATCATCAAATGGTCGACCGATTCGGCGATGTGGAACCTCAGAATGGGTTGTTATGAGATTACAACTCATTATCATTGAACGGTTGATCGATTCGGTGATGTGGAACTTCAGAACGGCTTGTTATGAGATTACAACTCATTATCATTGAACGTTAGACTGATTCAGTGATGTGGAACCTCAGAATGGCTTGTTATGAGATTGTAGCTCATTATCATTGAACGGTTGACCGATTCAGCGATGTGGAACCTCAAAATAGCTTGTTATGATATAGCAACTCATTATCATCGAACGGATGATTGATTCGGTGATGTGGAACCTCAGAACAACTTGTTATGAGATTACAACGCATTATCATCAAATGATTGACCGATTCAATGATGTGAAACCTCAGAACGGCTTGTTATGAAATTGCAACTCATTATCATCGAACGATTGATCGATTTGGCGATGTGGATCCTCAGAATAGCTTGTTATGAGATTACAACTCATTATTATCGAACGGTTGATCGATTCGGCGATGTGGAACCTCAGAATGGCTTGTTATGAGACTACAACTCATTATCATCGAACGGTTGACCGATTCGGTGATGTGGAACCTTAGAACAGCTTGTTATGAGATTGCAGCTCATTATCATCAAACGGTTGACCGATTCGGCAATGAGGAACCTCAGAATAGCTTGTTATGAGATTGCAACTCATTATCATCAAATGGTTGATCAATTAGGTGATGTGGAACCTCAGAATACCTTGTTATGAGATTACAACTCATTATCATCAAACGGTTGATCAATTCGGCAATGAGGAACCTCAGAATGGCTTGTTATGAGATTACAACTCATTATCATCAAATGGTTGATCAATTCGGTGATGTGGAACCTCAGAAGGGCTTGATATGAGATTACAATTCATTATCATCGAACGGTTGACCGATTCAGTGATGTGGAACCTCAGAATAGCTTATTATGAGATTACAACTCATTATCCTCGAACGGTTGACGGATTCGGCGATGTGGAACCTCAGAACGGCTTGTTATGAGATTACAACTCATTATAATCAAACGGTTGACCGATTTGGGGATGTAGAACCTCAGAATGGCTTGTTATGAGATTACAACTCATTATCATCAAATGGTTGATTGATTCGGCGATGTGGAACCTCAGAATAGCTTGTTATGAGATTACAACTCATTATCATCAAATGGTTGATCGATTCGGCGATGTGGAACCTCAAAATGGCTTGTCATGAGATTATAACTCATTATCAGAGAATGGCTGACCGATTTGGCGATGTGGAACCTCAGAACAGCTTGTTATGAGATTACATCTCATTATCATCGAACGGTTGACTGATTCGGCGATGTGGAACCTCAGAACAGCTTGTTATGAGATTGCAACTCATTATCATCGAACGGTTGATCTATTCGGCGATGTGGAACCTTAGAACTGCTTGTTATGACATTGCAACTCATTATCATCGAACGGTTGATCAATTCGGCGATGTGGAACCTCAGAATGGCTTGTTATAAGATTACAACTCATTATCATTGAACAGTTGATCGATTCGGCGATCTGGAACCTCAGAAAGGCCTGTTATGAGATTACAACTCATTAACATCGAATAGTTTACCGATTCGGCGATGTGGAACCTCAGGACATCTTGTTATGAGATTGCGACTCATTATCCTCGAATGGTTGACCGATTCGGCGATGGGGAACCTCAGAATGGCCTTTTACGAGATTACAACTCATTATCATCGAACGGTTGATCGATTCGGCGATGTAGAACCTCAGAACAGCTTGTTATGAGATTACAACTCATTATCATCAAATGGTTGATCGATTCGGCGATGTGGAACCTCAGAATGTCTTGTTATGATATTACAACTCATTATCATCAAACGGTTGATCGATTTGGCGATGTGGAACCTCAGAACAGCTTGTTATGAGATTACAACTCATTATAATCGAACGGTTGACCGATTCAGCGATGTGGAACCTCAGAACGACTTGTTATGAGATTACAACTCATTATCATCAAACAGTTGATCGATTCGGTGATGTGGAACCTCAGAATACGTTGTTATGAGATTAAAACTCATTATCATCAAACGGTTGATCGATTTGGCGATATGGAACCTCAGAATGGCTTGTTACGAGATTACAACTCATTATTATCGAACGGTTGACTTATTCGGTGATGTGGAACCTCAGAATAGCTTGTTATGAGATTGTAGCTCATTATCATCAAATGATTGATCGATTCGGCGATGTGGAACCTCAGAACAGCTTGTTATGATATTGCAACTCATTATCATCGAACGGTTGATCGATTCGGCAATGTGGAACCTCAGAACAGCTTGTTATGACATTGCAACTCATTATCATCAAATGGTTGATCAATTCGGCGATGTGGAACCTCAGAATGGCTTGTTGTGACATTGCAATTCATTATCATCGAACGGTTGATCGATTCGGTGATGTGGAACCTCAGAACTGCTTGTTATGAGATTGCAACTCATTATCATCAAACGGTTGATCAATTCGGCGATGTGGAACCTCAGAATGGCTTGTTATGAGATTATAACTCATTATCATCGAACAGTTGATCGATTCAGCGATGTGGAACCTCAGAACGGCCTGTTATGAGATTACAACTCATTATCATCGAATAGTTTATCGATTGGACGATGTGGAACCTCAGAACAGCTTGTTATGAGATTGCAACTCATTACCCTCGAATGGTTGACCGATTCGGCGATGTGGAACTTCAGAATAGCCTTTTATGAGATTACAACTCATTATCATCGAACGGTTGATCGATTCGGCGATGTGGAACCTCAGAATAGCATGTTATGAGATTACAACTCATTATCATCAAATGGTTGATCAATTCGGTGATGTAGAACCTCAGAATGGCTTGTTATGAGATTACAACTCATTATCATCAAACGGTTCATCGATTTGGCGATGTGGAACCTCAGAACAGCTTGTTATGAGATTACAATTCATTATCATCGAACGGTTGACCGATTCAGTGATGTGGAACCTCAGAACGGCTTGTTATGAGATTACAACTCATTATCATCGAACAGTTGATCGATTCGACGATGTGGAACCTCAGAATAGCTTGTTATGAGATTACAACTCATTATCATCAAACGGTTGATCGATTTGGCGATGTGAAACCTTAGAACGGCTTGTTACGAGATTACAACTCATTATCATCGAACGGTTGACCGATTCGGCGATGTGGAACCTCAGAATAGCTTGTTATGAGATTGTAGCTCATTATCATTGAACGATTGATCGATTCGGCGATGTGGAACCTCAGAACAGCTTGTTATGATATTGCAACTCATTATCATCGAACGGTTGATCGATTCGGCAATGTGGAACCTCAGAACAGCTTGTTATGAGATTGCAACTCATTATCATCAAATGGTTGATCAATTCGGCAATGTGGAACCTCAGAATGGCTTGTTATGAGATTGCAACTCATTATCATCGAACGGTTGATCGATTTGATAATGTGGAACCTCAGAACGGCTTGTTATGAGATTACAAGTCATTATCATCAAACGGTTGACCAATTCGGTGATGTGGAACTTCAGAACAACTAGTTATGAGATTGCAACTCATTATCCTCAAACGATTGACTGATTCGGCGATGTGGAACCTCAGAATGACTTGTTATGAGATTACAACTCATTATCATCGAACGGTTGACCAATTCGGCGATGTGGAACCTCAGAACGGCTTGTTATGAGATTACAACTCATTATCATCGAACGGTTGATCGATTCGGTCATGTGGAACCTCAGAATAGCTTGTTATGAGATTACAACTCATTATAATCAAACGGTTGATCGATTCAACGATGTGGAACCTCAGAACGGATTGTTATGAGATTAAAACTCATTATCATTGAACGGTTGACCGATTCAGCTATGTGGAACCTCAGAACAGCTTGTTATGAGATTGTAGCTCATTATCATCGAACGGTTGACCGATTCGACAATGTGGAACCTCAGAACAGCTTGTTATGAGATTGCAACTCATTATCATCGAACAGTTGATCGATTCAGCAATGTGGAACCTCAGAACAACTTGTTATGAGATTGCAACTCATTATCATTCAACAGTTGACCAATTCGGTGATGTGGAACCTCAGAATGGCTTGTTATAAGATTACAACTCATTATCATCAAACGGTTGATCAATTTGGCGATGTGGAACCTCAGAACGGCTGGTTATGATATTACAACTCATTAGCATCAAACGATTCACCGATTCGGCGATATGGAACCTCAGAACAGCTTGTTATGAGATTGCAACTCATTATCCTTGAATGGTTGACTGATTCAGTGATGTGGAACCTCAGAACGGCTTGTTATGAGATTACAACTCATTATCATCGAACGGTTGACGGATTTGGCAATGTGGAACCTCAGAATGGATTGTTATGAGATTACAACTCATTATCATCGAACGGTTGATCGATTCGGTAATGTGGAACCTCAGATTAGCTTGTTATGAGATTACAACTCATTATCATTGAACGGTTGATTGATTCGGCAATGTGGAACCTCAGAACGGCTTGTTATGAGATTACAACTCATTATCATCGAACGGTTGACCGATTCGGTGATGTGGAACCTCAGAACAGATTGTTATGAGATTGCAGCTCATTATCATCGAACAGTTGATTTATTTGGCGATGTGGAACCTCAAAATAGCTTGTTATGAGATTGCAACTCATTATCATCGAATGGTTGATCGAATTGGCAATGTAGAACCTCAGAACAACTTGTTATGAGATTGCAACTCATTATCATCGAACGGTTGATCAATTCAGCGATGTGAAACCTTAGAACAGCTTGTTATTTTATTACAACTCATTATCATCGAACGGTTGATCGATTCGGCGATGTGGAACCTCAGAATGTCTTGTTATGAGATTACAACTCATTATCATCGAACGGTTGACCGATTTAAAGATGTGGAACCTTAGAATAGCTTGTTATGAGATTGCAACTCATTATCCTCGAACAGTTGACCGATTCGGCGTTGTAGAACCTCAGAACGGCTTGTTATGAGATTACAACTCATTATTATCGAACGGTTGACTGATTCAGCGATGTGGAACCTCAGAAAAGCTTGTTATGAGATTATCACTCATTATCATCGAACGGTTGATCGATTCGGTGATGTGGAACCTCACAATAGCTTGTTATGAGATTACAACTCATTATCATCGAATGGTTGATCGATTTGGCGATGTGGAACCTCAGAATGGCTTGTTGAGATTACAACTCATTATCATCAAACGGTTGACCAATTCAGTGATGTGGAACCTCAGAACAGCTTGTTATGAGATTGCAGCTCATCATCATCAAATAGTTGACCAATTCGGCGATGTGGAACCTCAGAACAGCATATTATGAGATTGCAACTCATTATAATCGAACGGTTGATCGATTCGGCGATGTGGAACATCAGAATAGCTTGTTATGAGATTACAACTCATTATCATCGAACGGTTGATTGATTCGATGATGTGGAACCTCAGAACGGCTTATTATGAGATTACAACTCATTATCATCGAACGGTTGACCGATTTGGTCATGTGGAACCTCAGAACAACTTGTTATGAGATTGTAGCTCATTATGATCGAACGGTTAACCTATTCGGCAATGTGGAACCTCAGAACAGCTTGTTATGAGATTGCAACTCATTATCATCGAATGGTTGATCGATTTGGTGATGTGGAAACTCAGAATGGCTTGTTATGAAATTACAACTCATTATCATCGAACGGTTGACCGATTCAGTGATGTGGAATCTCAGAATGGCTTGTTATGAGATTACAACTCATTATTATCAAACGGTTGATCGATTCGGTGATGTGGAACCTCAGAACAGCTTGTTATAAGATTACAACTCATTATCATCAAACGGTTGATCGATTCGGTGATGTGGAACCTCAGAATGGCTTGTTATGAGATTACAACTCATCATCGAACGGTTGACCGATTCGGTGATGTGGAACCTCAAAATAGCTTGTTATAAGATTGCAGCTCATTATCATCGAATGGTTGACTGATTCGGTGATGTGGAACCTCAGAACAGCTTGTTATGAGATTGCAACTCATTATCATCGAATGTTTGATTGATTCGGCGATGTGGAACCTCAGAACAGCTTGTTATGAGATTACAACTCATTATCATCGAACGGTTGATCGATTCAGCGATGTGGAACCTCAGAATGGCTTGTTATGAGATTACAACTCATTATTATCAAACGGTTGACCGATTCGGCAATGTGGAACCTCAGAACAGCTTGTTATGAGATTGCAGCTCATTATCAGTGAATGGTTGATTGATTCAACGATGTGGAACCTCAGAACAGCTTGTTATGAGATTGCAACTCATTATCATCGAACGGTTGATCGATTCGGTGATGTGGAACCTCAGAATGGCTTTTTATGAGATTACAACTCATTATCATCGACCGGTTGATCGATTCAATGATGTGGAACCTCAGAATGGCTTGTTATGAGATTACAACTCATTATCATTGAATGGTTGATCGATTCGGCGATGTGGAACCTCAAAACAGCTTGTTATGAGATTGCAACTCATTATCATCAAACGGTTGATCGATTCGCCGATGTGGAACCTCAGAATGGCTTGTTATGAGATTGCAACTCATTATCATCGAACGGTTGACCGATTCGGCGATGTGGAACCTCAGAACGGCTTGTTATGAGATTGCAACTCATTATCATCGAACGGTTGATTGATTCAGTGATGTGGAAGCTCAAAATAGCTTGTTATGAGATTACAACTCATTATCATCAAATGGCTGATCGATTCAGTGATTTGGAACCTCAGAATGGCTTGTTATGAGATTACAAGTCATTATCATCGAACGGTTGACCAATTCGGCGAGGTGGAACCTCAGAACAGCTTGTTATGAGATTGCAGCTAATTATCATCGAACAGTTGACCGATTCGGCGATGTGGAACCTCAGAACAGCTTGTTATGAGATTGCAACTCATTATCATCGAATGGTTGATCGATTCAGCGATGTGGAACCTCAGAATAGCTTGTTATGAGATTACAACTCATTATCATCGAACAGTTGATCGATTCGGCGATGTGGAATCTTAGAACAACTTGTTATGAGATTACAACCCATTATCATCGAATGGTTGACCGATTTGGCGATGTGGAACCTCAAAACAGCTTGTTATGAGATTACAACTCATTATCATCAAACGGTTGATCGATTCGGCGATGTGGAACCTCAAAACGGCTTGTTATGAGATTACAACTCATTATCATCGAACGGTTGACCCATTCGGCGATGTGGAACCTCAGAACAGCTTGCTATGAGATTGTAACTTATTATCATCGAACGGTTGACCGATTCGGCGATGTGGAACCTCAGAACAACTTGTTATGAGATTGCAGCTCATTATTATCAAACGGTTAACCGATTCGGCGATGTGGAACCTCCGAATAGCTTGTTATGAGATTGCAGCTTATTATCATCGAACAGTTGACCGATTCGGCGATGTGAAACCTCAGAATAGCTTGTTATGAGATTACAACTCATTATCATCGAACGGTTGACCGATTCGGCAATGTAGAACCTCACAACAGCTTGTTATGAGATTACAGCTAATTATCATCGAACGGTTGATCAATTTGGCCATGTGGAAGCTCAGAACAGCTTGTTATGAGATTACAACTCATTATCATCGAACGGTTGACCGATTCGACGATGTGGAACCTCAGAATAGCTTGTTATGAGATTGCAGCTCATTATCATCGAACGGTTGACCGATTCGGCAATGTGAAAACTCAGAATGGCTTGTTATGAGATTACAACTCATTATCATTGAATGGTTGACCAATTTGGTGATGTAGAACCTTAGAATAGCTTGTTATGAGATTGCAGCTGATTATCATTGAATGGTTGACCGATTCGGCGATGTGGAACCTTAGAATGGCTTGTTATGAGATTACAACTCATTATCATCGAACAGTTGACCGATTCGGCAATGTCGATCCTTAGAACAGCTTGTTATGAGATTGCAACTCATTATCATCAAACGGTTGACCAATTCGGCGATGTGGAACCTCATAATAGCTTGTTATGAGATTACAACTCATTATCATCGAATGGTTGACCAATTTGGCGATGTAGAACTCAGAACAGCTTGTTATGAGATTGTAGCTGATTATCATCGAACGGTTGATCGATTCGGTGATGTGGAACCTCAGAATGGCTTGTTATGAGACTACAACTCATTATCATCGAACGGTTGACCGACTTGGCGATGTGGAACCTCAGAATAGCTTGTTATGAGATTGCAGCTTATTATCATCAAACGGTTGACCAATTCGATGATGTGAAACCTTAGATTAGCTTGTTATGAGATTGCATCTTATTATCATCGAACGGTTGACCGATTCAGCGATGTGGAACCTCAGAACAGCTTATTATGAGATTGTAGCTCATTATCGTCAAACGGTTGACCGATTCAGCGATGTGGAACCTCAGAATAGCTTGTTATGAGATTAAAACTCATTATCATCAAACAGTTGACCAATTCGGCGATATAGAACATCAGAACAGCTTGTTATGAGATTGCAGCTAATTATCATCGAACAATTGATCGATTCAGAGATATGGATCCTCAGAACGGCTTGTTATGAGATTACAACTTATTATCATCGAATGATTGACCGATTCGGTGATGTGGAACCTCAGAACAGCTTGTTATGAGATTGCAGCTCATTATCATCGAATGGTTGATCGATTCCGGGATGTGGAACCTCAGAACAGCTTGTTATGAGATTACAACTCATTATCATTGAACGGTTGACTGATTCGGCGATGTAGAACCTCAGAATAGCTTGTCATGAGATTATAGCTTATTATCATCGAATGGTTGACTGATTCGGCGATGTGAAACCTTAGAATAGCTTGTTATGAGATTACAACTCATTATCATCGAACGGTTGACCGATTCGGCGATCTAAAACCTCAAAATAGCTTGTTATGAGATTACAGCTGATTATCATCAAACGGTTGATCGATTCGGCGATGTGGAACCTCAGAACGCTTGTTATGAGATTACAACTCATTATCATCGAACGGTTGATCGATTCGGTGATGTGGAACCTCAGAACAGCGTGTTATAAGATTGTAGCTCATTATCATTGAATGGTTGACCGATTCGGCGATGTGGAACCTCAAAACAGCTTGTTATGAGATTGCAACTCATTATCATCAAACGGTTGATCGATTCAGCGATGTGGAACCTTAGAACAGCTTGTTATGAGATTACTACTCATTATCATCAAACGGTTGATCGATTCAGTGATGTGGAACCTCAGAACGGCTTATTATGAGATTACAACTCATATCATCAAACAGTTGACCAATTCGGTGATGTGGAACCTCAGAACAACTTGTTATGAGATTGCAGATCATTATCATCGAATGGTTGACCGATTTGGTGATGTAGAGCCTCAGAATAGCTTTTTATGAGATTATAGCTGATTATCATCGAATGGTTGACCAATTCGGCGATGTGGAACCTTAGAACGGCTTGTTATGAGATTACAATTCATTATCAATGAACGGTTGAATGATTCGGCGATGTAGAACCTCAAAATAGCTTGTTATGAGATTGCAGCTGATTGTCATTGAACGGTTGATCGATTCGGCGATGTGGAACCTCACAATGACTTGTAATGAGATTACAACTCATTATCATCAAACGGTTGACCGATTCGGTGATGTGGAACCTCAGAACAGCTTGTCATGAGATTGCAGCTTATTATCATCAAACGGTTGACCGATTCGGCGATGTGGAACCTCAGAATAGCTTGTTATGAGATTGCAACTCATTATCATCAAACGGTTGACCGATTTGGTGATGTGGAACCTCAAAACAGCTTGTTATGAGATTACAACTCATTATCATCGAACGGTTGACCGATTCGGCGATGTAGAACCTCAGAACACCTTGTTATGAGATTGCAGCTGATTATCATCAAATGGTTGATCGATTCGGCGATGTGGAACCTCAGAATGGCTTATTATGAGATTACAACTCATTATCATTGAATGGTTGACCGATTCGGCGATGTGGAACCTCAGAACAGCTTGTTATGAGATTGTAGCTTATTATCATCAAACGGTTGACCGATTCAGCGATGTGAAACCTCAAAACAGCTTGTTATGAGATTACAACTCATTATTATTGAACGGTTAACTGATTTGGTGATGTATAACCTCAGAACAACTTGTTATGATATTGCAGCTGATTATCATCAAACGGTTGATCGATTCGGCAATGTGGAACCTCAGAATGGCTTGTTATGAGATTATAACTCATTATGATCGAACGGTTGACCGATTCAGCGATGTGGAACCTCAGAACATCTTGTTATGAGATTGCAGCTTATTATCATTGAATGGTTGACCGATTCGGCAATCTGGAACCTCAGAATAGCTTGTTATGAGATTGCAGCTCATTATCATCGAATAGTTGATCAATTCAGCGATGTGGAACCTTAGAATAGCTTGTTATGAGATTATAACTCATTATCATCAAACGGTTGACCGATTTAGTGATGTAGAACCTTAGAATAGCTTGTTATGAGATTGCAGTTGATTATCATTGAATGGTTGACCGATTCAGTGATGTGGAATCTTAGAATGGCTTGTTATGAGATTCCAACTCATTATCATCGAACGGTTGGTCGATTCGGCGATGTGGAACCTCAGAACAGCTTGTTATGAGATTGTAGCTAATTATCATCGAACAGTTGACCGATTCGATCATGTGAAACCTCAGAATAGCTTGTTATGAGATTACAATTCATTATCATCAAACGGTTGACCGATTCGGCGATGTAGAACCCCAGAATAGCTTGTTATGAGATTGCAGCTGATTATCATCGAATGGTTGATCGAATCGGCGATGCGGAACCTCAGAATAGCTTGTTATGAGATTACAACTCATTATCATTGAATGGTTGACCAATTCAGTCATGTAGAACCTCAGAATAGCTTGTTATGAGATTTCAACTTATTATCATCAAACGGTTGACTGATTCGGTGATGTGGAACCTTAGAAGGGCTTGTTATGAGATTATTTCTCATTATCATCGAACGGTTGACCAATTCGGCGATGTGGAACCTCAAAACATCTTTTTATGAGATTGTAGCTCATTATCATCAAACGATTCACTGATTCGGTGATGTAGAACCTCAGAACAGCTTGTTATAAGATTGCAGCTGATTATCATCGAACGGTTGATCGATTCGGTGATGTGCAACCTCAGAACGGCTTGTTATGACATTACAACACATTATCATCAAACGGTTGCCCGATTTGGCGATGTGGAACCTTAGAACAGTTTGTTATGAGATTGCAACTTATTATCATCGAGCGGTTGACTGATTTGGCAATGTGAAACCTCAGAACAGCTTGTTATGAGATTACAATTCATTATCATTGAATAGTTAACCGATTCGGCGATGTAGAACCTTAGAACAACTTGTTATGAGATTGTCGTTGATTATCATCGAACAGTTGATCGATTCGGTGATGTGGAACCTCAGAATGGCTTGTTATGAGATTACAACTCATTATCATCGAACTGTTGACCGATTTGGTGATGTGGAACCTCTGAATAGCTTGTTATAAGATTGGAGCTCATTATCATCGAACGGTTGACCGATTCGGCGATGTGGAACCTCAGAACTTGTTATGAGATTGCAACTCATTATCATCGAACGGTTGATCGATTCGATGATATGGAACCTCAAAATAGCTTGTTATGAGATTACAATTCATTATCATCGAATGGTTGATTGATTCGGCGATGTGGAACCTCAGAATGGCTTGTTATAAGATTACAACTCATTATCATCGAACGGTTGACTGATTCGGCGATGTCGAACCTCAGAACAGCTTGTTATGAGATTGCAGCTCATTATTATCGAATGGTTGACCGATTCGGTGATGTGGAATCTCAGAACAGCTTGTTATGAGATTACAACTCATTATCATCGAACGGTTGACCGATTTGGTGATGTAGAACCTCAGAACAGCTTGTTATGAGATTGCAACTGATTAGCATCGAACGGTTGACCGATTCGGCAATGTGGAACCTTAGAATGACTTGTTATCAGATAACAACTCATTATTATCAAACGGTTGACCGATTCTACAATGTGGAACCTCAGAACAGCTTCTTATGAGATTGCAGCTCATTATCATCGAATGGTTGACCGATTCGGCGATGTGGAACCTCAGAACAGCTTGTTGTGAGATTACAACTCATTATCATCGAACGGTTGACCAATTCAGTGATGTAGAACCTCACAACAAATTGTTATGAGATTACAACTGAGTATCATCGAATGGTTGATTGATTCGGCGATGTGGAACCTCAGAATGGCTTATTATGAGATTACAACTCATTATCATTGAATGGTTGACCGATTCAGCGATGTGGAACCTCAAAATAGCTTGTTATGAGATTGTAGCTTATTATCATCGAACAGTTGACCGATTCGGCGATGTGGAACCTCAGAACAGCTTGTTATAAGATTGCATCTCACTATCATCGAACGGTTGACCGATTCGGCGATGTGGAACCTCAGAACAGCTTGTTATGAGATTGCAACTCATTATCATTGAACGGTTGATCGATTCGGCAATGTGGAACCTCAGAAAAACTTGTTATGAGATTACAACTCATTATCATCAAACGGTTGATCGATTTGGCGATGTGGAACCTCAGAATGGCTTGTTATGAGATTATAATTCATTATCATCGAACGGTTGACCGATTCGGTGATGTGGAACCTCAGAACAACTTGTTTATGAGATTGCAGCTTATTATCATTGAACAGTTGACCGATTCGGCGATGTGGAACCTTAGAAAAGCTTGTTATGAGATTACAAATCATTATCATCAAATGGTTGACCGATTTGGTGATGTAGAACCTTAGAATAGCTTGTTATGAGATTACTGTTGATTATCATCCAACGGTTGACCGATTCGGCGATGTGGAACCTCAGAACAGCTTGTTATGAGATTGCAGCTCATTATCATCAAATGGTTAACTGATTTGGCGATGTGGAACCTCAGAACAGCTTGTTATGAGATTACAACTCATTATCATTGGACGGTTGACCGATTTGGTGATGTGGAACGTCAGAACAGCTTGTTATGAGATTGTAGCTTATTATCATCGAACAGTTGACCGATTCGGCGATGTGAAACCTCAGAACAACTTGTTATGAGATTACAACTCATTATCATCGAATAGTTGACCGATTCGGCAATGTAGAACCACAAAATAGCTTGTTATAAGATTGCAGCTGATTATCATCAAACGGTTGATCGATTCGGCGATGTGGAACCTCAGAACGGTGTGTTATGAGATTACAACTCATTATCCTCGAACGGTTGACCGATTCGGCGATGTGGAACCTCAGAACAGCTTGTTATGACATTACAGCTTATTATCATCGAACGATTGACTGATTCGGCGATGTAGAACCTCAGAACAGCTTGTTATGAGATTGCAGCTCATTATCATCGAATAATTAACTGATTCGGCGATGTGGTACCTCAGAATAGCTTATTATGAGATTACAACTCATTATCATCGAACGGTTGACCGATTCAGTGATATAGAACCTCAGAATAGCTTGGTATGAGATTGCAACTGATTATCGTCAAACAGTTGACCAATTCGGCGATGTGGAACCTCAAAACGGCTTGTTATGAGATTAAAACTCATTATCATCAAAAGATTGACCGATTTGATGATGTGGAACTTCAGAACAGCTTGTTATGATATTGCAGCTCATTATCATCGAACGGTTGACCGATTCGGCGATGTGGAACCTCAGAACAACTTGTTATGAGATTCCAACTCATTATCATCAAAGGGTTGACCAATTTGGTGATAGAACCTTAGAATAGCTTGTTATGAGATTGCAGCTGATTATCATCGAACGGTTGATCGATTCGGCGATGTGGAACCTCAGAACGGCTTGTTATGAGATTATAACTCATTATCATCAAACGATTGACCGATTCAGCGATGTGGAACCTCAGAATAGCTTGTTATGAGATTGCAGCTTATTATCATCGAACGGTTGACCAATTCGGTGATCTAAAACCTCAGAATAGCTTGTTATGAGATTACAACTCATTATCATCAAATGGTTGACCGATTCAGTGATATACAACCTCAGAATAGCTTGTTATGAGATTGCAATTGATTATCATCGAACGGTTGATCGATTCGGTGATGTGGAACCTCAGAATGGCTTGTTATGATATTAAAACTCATTATCATCGAACGGTTGACCGATTCGGTGATGTGGAACCTTAGAATAGCTTGTTATAAGATTGCAACTCATTATCATCGAACGGTTGATCGATTCGGCGATGTGGAACCTCAAAATAGCTTGTTATGAGATTACAACTCATTATCATCAAACGATTGATCGATTCAGCGATGTGGAACCTCAAAATAGTTTATTATGAGATTACAACTCATTATCATCGAATGGTTGACCGATTCGGTGATGTGGAACCTCAGAACAGCTTGTGATGAGATTGTAGCTCATTATCATCAAACGGTTGACCGATTCGGTGATGTGGAACATTAGAACAGCTTGTTATGAGATTTGAACTCATTATCATTGAATAGTTGATTGATTCGGCAATGTTGAACCTCAGAACAACTTGTTATGAGATTACAACTCATTGTCATCAAACAGTTGATCGATTTGGCAATGTGGAACCTAAGAATGGCTTGTTATGAGATTACAACTCATTATCATCGAACGGTTGACCGATTCGGTGATGTGGAACCTCAGAACAGCTTGTTATAAGATTGCAGCTCATTATCATCAAATGGTTGACTGATTTAGTGATGTGGAACCTCACAACAGCTTGTTATGAGATTGCAACTCATTATCATCGAACGATTGATCAATTCAATGATGTGGAACCTCAAAATAGCTTGTTATGGGATTGCAACTCATTATCATCAAACGGTTCATTGATTCGGTGATGTGGAACCTCAGAACGGCTTGTTATGACATTACAACTCATTATCATCGAACAGTTAATCAATTCAGCAATGTGGAACCTTAGAATGGCTTGTTATGAGATTACAACTCATTATCATCGAATGATTGATCAATTCGGTGATGTGGAACCTCAGAACAACTTCTTATGAGATTACAACTCATTATCATCGAACAGTTGATCGATTCGGTGATGTGGAACCTTAGAACAGCTTGTTATGAGATTGTAGCTCATTATCATCGAACGGTTGACCGATTCGGCGATGTGGAGCCTCAGAATAGCTTGTTATGATATTGCAGCTCATTATCATCAAACGGTTGACCGATTCGGCGATGTGGAACCTCAGAACAGCTTGTTATGAGATTGCAACTCATTATCATCAAACGCTTGATTGATTCGGGGATGTGGAACCTCAGAACGGCTTGTTATGAGATTACAACTCATTATCATCGAACGGTTGATCGATTCTTATCATCGAACGGTTGATCGATTCGGCGATGTGGAACCTCAGAACAACTTGTTATGAGATTACAATGCATTATCATCGAATGATTGACCGATTTGGTGATGTGGAACCTCAGAACAACTTCTTATGAGATTACAACTCATTATCATCGAACAGTTGACCGATTCGGTGATGTGGAACCTCAGAACGGCTTGTTATGAGATTACAACTCATTATCATCGAACGGTTGACCGATTCAGCGATGTGGACCTCAAAATGGCTTGTTATGAGATTGTAGCTCATTATCATCGAACGGTTGACCGATTTGGCAATATGGAACCTCAGAACAACTTGTTATGAGATTGCAACTTATTATCATCGAACGGTTGATGTATTCAGCGATGTGGAACCTTAGAACAACTTGTTATGAGATTGCAACTCATTATCCTTGAACAGTTGACCGATTCGGTGATGTGGAACCTCAGAACGGCTTGTTATGAGATTACAACTCATTATCATCGAATGGTTGACCGATTCGGCAATGTGGAACCTTAGAATGGCTTGTTATGAGATTACAACTCATTATCATCGAACGATTGATTGATTTGGCGATGTGGAACCTTAGAACAGCTTGTTATGAGATTAAAACTCATTATCATCGAACGGCTAATCGATTCGGTGATGTGGAACCTCATAATGGCTTGTTATGAGATTAAAACTCATTATCATCAAAGGGTTGAATGATTCGGCGATGTTGAACCTCAGAATAGCTTGTTATGAGATTGCAGCTCATTATCATTTAACAGTTGACTGATTCGGCGATGTGGAACCTCAGAACGGCTTGTTATGAGATTACAACTCATTATCATCGAATGGTTGATCGATTCGGCGATGTGGAAACTCAAAACGGCTTGTTATGAGATTACAACTTATTATCATCGAAAGATTGATCGATTCGGCGATGTGGAACCTCAGAACGGCTTGTTATGAGATTACAACTCATTATCATCAAACGGTTGACCGATTCGGCGATGTGGAACCTCAAAACGGCTTGTTATGAGATTACAACTCATTATCATCGAACGGTTGACCAATTTGGCGATGTGGAACCTCAGAATGGCTTGTTATGAGATTACAACTCATTATCATCGAACGGTTGATCGATTCGGCGATGTGGAACCTTAGAACAGCTGTGTTATGAGATTAAAACTCACTATCATTGAACAGTTAATCGATTCCGTGATGTGGAACCTCAGAACAGCTTGTTATGAGATTACAACTCATTATCATCGAACGGTTGAATGATTCGGCGATGTTGAACCTCAGAACAGCTTGTTATGAGATTGCAGCTCATTATCATTGAACAGTTGACTGATTCAGTGATGTGAAACCTCAGAACAGCTTGTTATGAGATTGCAACTCATTATCATCGAATGGTTGATCGATTCGGCAATGTGGAACCTCAGAACAGCTTGTTATGAGAATGCAACTCATTATCATCGAATGGTTGATCAATCCGGCGATGTGGAACCTTAGAACGGCTTGTTATGAGATTGCAACTCATTATCATCGAATGGTTGACCGATTCAGTGATGTGGAACCTCAGAACGGCTTGTGATGAGATTACAAATTGTTATCATCGAACGGTTGATCGATTCGACAATGTGGATCCTCAGAACAGCTTGTTATGAGATTACAACTCATTATCATCGAACGGTTGATCGATTCGGCGATGTGGAACCTCAGAATGGCTTGTTATGAGATTATCATTTATTATCATCGAATGGTTGACCGATTCGGCGATGTGGAACCTTAGAATAGCTTTTTATGAGATTGTAGCTCATTATCATCAAACGGTTGACCGATTCGGCGATGTGGAACATCAGAATAACTTGTTATGAGATTGCAACTCATTATCATCGAACAGTTGATCGATTCAGCGATGTGGAACCTCAGAACAGCTTATTATGAGATTGCAACTCATTATCATCGAACGGTTGATCAATTCGGTGATGTGGAACTTCAGAACGGCTTGTTATGAGATTACTACTCATTATCATCGAACGATTGATTGATTCGGCGATGTCGAACCTCAGAAAGGCTTGTTATGAGATTACAACTCATTACCATCGAACGGTTGACCGATTCGGCGATGTGGAACCTCAGAATAACTTGTTATGAGATTGCAACTCATTATCATCAAACGGTTGATCAATTCGGCGATGTGGAACCTCAGAATGGGTTGTTATGAGATTACAACTCATTATCATCAAACGGTTCACCGATTCGTCAATGTGGAACCTCAGAATAGCTTGTTATGAGATTGCAGCTCATTATCATCGAACGGTTGACCGATTCGGTGATGTGGAACCTCAGAACAGCTTGTTATGAGATTGGAACTCATTATCATTGAACGGTTGATCGATTCAGCGATGTGGAACCTCAGAACAACTTGTTATGAGATTGCAACTCATTATCATCGAACGGTTGATCAATTCGGCGATGTGGAACCTCAGAATGGCTTGTTATGAGATTACAACTCATTATCATTAAACGGTTAATCAATTCGGCGATGTGGAACCTCAGAAAGGCTTGTTATGAGACTGCCACACATTATCCTCAAATGGTTGACCGATTCGGCGATGTGGAACATCAGAACGGCTTGTTATGAGATTACAATGTATTATCATCGAACGGTTGACCGACTCAGTGATGTGGAACCTCAAAACGGCTTGTTATGAGATTACAACTCATTATCATCGAATAGTTGATCGATTCGGTGATGTGGAACCTCAGAATAACTTGTTGTGAGATTATAACTCATTATCATCAAACGGTTGATCGATTTGGCGATGTGGAACCCCAGAATGGCTTGTTATGAGATTACAGCTCATTATCATCCAACGGTTGACCGATTCGGTGATGTGGAACCTCAGAACAGCTTGTTATGAGATTGCAGCTCATTATCATCGAACGGTTGACCGATTCGGTGATGTGGAACCTCAGAACAGCTTGTTATGAGATTGCAACTCATTATCATCGAACGGTTGATCGATTCGGCGATGTGGAACCTCATAACAGCTTGTTATGAGATTACAATTCATTATCATCGAACGGTTGATCGATTCAGCGATGTGGAACCTCAAAATAGCTTGTTATGATATTACAACTCATTATCATCGAACGGTTGATCGATTCGGTGATGTGGAACCTCAGAATGGCTTGTTATGAGATTACAACTCATTATCATCGAATGGTTGACCGATTCAGCGATGTGGAACCTCAGAACAGCTTGTTATGAGATTGTAACTCATTATCATCAAACGGTTGACCGATTCAGTGATGTGGAACCTCAAAATAGCTTGTTATGAGATTACAACTCATTATCATCGAACGGTTGATCGATTCGGCAATGTGGAACCTCAGAACAGCTTGTTATGAGATTGCAACTCATTATCATCGAACGGTTGATTGATTCGGCGATGTGGAACCTCAGAACAACTTATTATGAGATTACAACTCATTATCATCGAACGGTTGATCGATTCGGTAATGTTGAACCTCAGAACGACTTGTTATGAGATTATAACTCATTATCATCGAACGGTTGATCGACTCTTATCATCGAACGGTTGATCGATTCGGCGATGTGGAACCTCAGAACAACTTGTTATGAGATTACAATGCATTATCATCGAATGATTGACCGATTTGGTGATGTGAAACCTCAGAACGGCTTGTTATGAAATTGCAACTCATTATCATCGAACGATTGATCGATTCGGCGATGTGGATCCTCAGAACAGCTTGTTATGAGATTACAACTCATTATTATCGAACGGTTGATCGATTCGGTGATATGGAACCTCAGAATGGCTTGTTATGAGACTACAACTCATTATCATCGAACAGTTGACCGATTCGGTGATGTGGAACCTTAGAACAGCTTGTTATGAGATTGTAGCTCATTATCATCGAACGGTTGACCGATTTAGCGATCAGGAATCTTAGAACAGCTTGTTATGAGATTGCAACTCATTATCATCGAATGGTTGATCGATTCGGTAATGTGGAACCTCAGAACAACTTGTTATGAGATTACAACTCATTATCATCGAACGGTTGATCAATTCGGCGATGAGGAACCTCAGAACGGCTTGTTATGAGATTACAACTCATTATCATCAAATGGTTGATCGATTCGGTGATGTGGAACCTCAGAAGGGCTTGATATGAGATTACAACTCATTATCATCGAACGGTTGACTGATTCAGTGATGTGGAACCTCAGAACAGCTTATTATGAGATTACAACTCATTATCCTCGAACGGTTGACGAATTCGGTGATGTGGAACCTTAGAACAACTTTTTATGAGATTACAACTCATTATCATCAAACGGTTGACCAATTTGGGGATGTAGAACCTCAGAACAGCTTGTTATGAGATTAAAACTCATTATCATCGAATGGTTGATCGATTCGGCGATGTGGAACCTCAGAATAGCTTGTTATGAGATTATAACTCATTATCATCGAATGGTTGATCGATTCGGCGATGTGGAACCTCAGAATGGCTTGTCATGAGATTATAACTCATTATCATAGACTGGTTGACCAATTCGGCGATGTGGAACCTCAGAACAGCTTGTTATGAGATTACAGCTCATTATCATCGAACGGTTGACTGATTCGGCGATGTGGAACCTCAGAACAGCTTGTTATGAGATTGTAACTCATTATCATCGAACGGTTGATCAATTCAGCAATGTGGAACCTCAGAATGGCTTGTTATGAGATTACAACTCATTATCATCAAACAGTTGATCGATTTGGCGATGTGGAACCTCAGAACGGCCTGTTATGAGATTACAACTCATTATCATCGAATAGTTTACCGATTCGGCGATGTGGAACCTCAGAACTGCTTATTATGAGATTGCAACTCATTACCATCGAACGGTTGATCAATTCAGCAATGTGGAACCTCAGAATGGCTTGTTATGAGATTACAACTCATTATCATCGAACAGTTGATCGATTTCGCGATGTGGAACCTCAGAACGGCCTGTTATGAGATTACAACTCATTATCATCGAATAGTTTACCGATTTGGCGATGTAGAACCTCAGAACAGCTTGTTATGAGATTGCAACTCATTATCCTTGAATGGTTGACCGATTCGGCAATGTGGAACCTCAGAACGGCCTTTTATGAGATTACAACTCATTATCATCGAACGGTTGATTGATTCGGCGACGTGGAACCTCAGAATGGCTTGTTATGAGATTACAACTCATTATCATCAAATGGTTGATCGATTTGGCGATGTGGAACCTCAGAATAGCTTGTTATGAGATTACAACTCATTATCATTGAACGGTTGACCGATTCAGCGATGTGGAACCTCAGAACGGCTTGTTATGAGATTACAACTCATTATCATCGAACAATTGATCGATTCGGTGATGTGGAACCTCAGAATACCTTGTTATGAGATTACAACTCATTATCATCAAACGGTTGATCGATTTGGCGATGTGGAACCTCAGAACGGCTTGTTACGAGATTACAACTCATTAGCATCGAACAGTTGACCGATTCGGCGATGTGGAACCTCAGAATAGCTTGTTATGCGATTGTAGCTCATTATCATCAAACGATTGATCGATTCGGCGATGTGGAACCTCAGAATAGCTTGTTATGATATTGCAACTCATTATCATCGAACGGTTGATCGATTCGGCAATGTGGAACCTCATAACAGCTTGTTATGAGATTGCAACTCATTATCATCAAACGGTTGATCAATTCGGCGATGTAGAACCTCAGAATGGCTTGTTGTGAGATTGCAATTCATTATCGTCGAATGGTTGATCGATTCGGCGATGTGGAACTTCAGAACTGCTTGTTATGAGATTACAACTCATTATCATCGAACGGTTGATCAATTCCGCGATGTGGAATCTCAGAATGGCTTGTTATGAGATTACAACTCATTATCATCGAACAGTTGATCGACTCGGTGATGTGGAACCTCAGAACGGCCTGTTATGAGATTACAACTCATTATCATCGAATAGTTTGTCGATTCAGCGATGTGGAACCTCAGAACAGCTTGTTATGAGATTGCAACTCATTATCCTCGAATGGTTGACCGATTCGGCGATGTGGAACCTCAGAACAGCCTTTTCTGAGATTACAACTCATTATCATCAAACAGTTGATCGATTCGGCAATGTGGAACCTCAGAACAGCTTGTTATGAGATTACAACTCATTATCATCAAATGGTTGACCGATTCGGCGATGTGGAACCTCAGAATGGCTTGTTATGAGATTACAACTCATTATCATCAAACGGTTGATCGATTTGGCGATGTGGAACCTCAGAAGAGCTTGTTATGAGATTACAACTCATTATCATCGAACAGTTGACTGATTCAGCGAATGTGGAACCTCAGAATGGCTTGTTATGAGATTACAACTCATTATCATTGAACAGTTGATCGATTCGGCGATGTGGAACCTCAGAATAGCTTGTTATGAGACTACAACTCATTATCATCAAACGGTTGATCGATTTGGCGATGTGGAACCTTAGAACGGCTTGTTACGAGATTACAACTCATTATCATCGAATGGTTGACCGATTCGGCGATGTGGAACCTCAGAATAGGTTGTTATGAGATTGTAGCTCATTATCATCGAATGATTGATCGATTCGGCGATGTGGAACATCAGAACAGCTTGTTATGATATTGCAACTCATTATCATCGAACGGTTGATCAATTCGGCAATGTGGAACCTCAGAACAGCTTGTTATGAGATTGCAACTCATTATCATCAAACGGTTGATCAATTTGGCAATGTGGAACCTCAGAATGGCTTGTTATGAGATTGCAACTCATTATCATCGAATGGTTGATCGATTCGGTGATGTGGAACCTCGGAACGGCTTGCTATGAGATTACAAGTCATTATCATCGAACGGTTGACCAATTCGGCGATGTGGAACTTCAGAACAACTAGTTATGAGATTGCAACTCATTATCCTCAAACGGTTGACCGATTCGGCGATGTGAAACCTCAGAATGACTTGTTATGAGATTAAAACTCATTATCATCGAACGGTTGACCAATTCAGCGATGTGGAACCTCAAAACGGCTTGTGATGAGATTACAACTCATTATCATCGAACGGTTGATCGATTCGGTCATGTGGAACCTCAGAACAGCTTGTTATGAGATTACAACTCATTATAATCGAACGGTTGATCGATTCGGCGATGTGGAACCTCAGAACGGATTGTTATGAGATTACAACTCATTATCATCGAACGGTTGACCGATTCAGCGATGTGGAACCTCAGAATAGCTTGTTATGAGATTGCAGCTCATTATCATCGAATGGTTGACCGATTCGGCGATGTGGAACCTCAGAACAGCTTGTTATGAGATTGCAACTCATTATCATCGAACGGTTGATCAATTCAGCGATGTGGAACCTCAGAACAACTTGTTATGAGATTGCAACTCATTATCATTGAACGGTTGACCAATTCGGTGATGTGGAACCTCAGAACGGCTTGTTATAAGATTACAACTCATTATCATCGAACGGTTGATCAATTTGGCGATGTGGAACCTCAGAACGGCTTGTTATGATATTACAACTCATTAGCATCAAACGGTTGACCGATTCGGCGATATGGAACCTCAGAACAGCTTGTTATGAGATTGCAACTCATTATCCTTGAATGGTTGATCGATTTAGTGATGTGGAACCTCAGAACGGCTTGTTATGAGATTAAAACTTATTATCATCGAACGGTTGACGGATTCGGCAATGTGGAACCTCAGAATGGCTTGTTATGAGATTACAACTCATTATCATCGAACGGTTGATCGATTCGGTGATGTGGAACCTCAGATTAGCTTGTTATGAGATTACAACTCATTATCATCGAACGGTTGATTGATTCGGAAATGTGGAACCTCAGAACGGCTTCTTATGAGATTACAACTCATTATCATCGAACGGTTGACTGATTCGGTGATGTGGAACCTCAGAACAGCTTGTTATGAGATTGCAGCTCATTATCATCAAACAGTTGACTTATTCGGCGATGTGGAACCTCAAAATAGCTTGTTATGAGATTGCAACTCATTATCATCGAATGGTTGATCAATTAGGCAATGTAGAACCTCAGAACAGCTTGTTATGAGATTGCAACTCATTATCATCGAACGGTTGATCGATTCGGCGATGTGGAACCTCAGAATGGCTTGTTATGAGATTACAACTCATTATCATCGAACGGTTGACCGATTTGGCAATGTGGAACCTCAGAACAGCTTGTTATGAGATTGCAACTCATTATCCTCGAATGGTTGACCGATTCGGCGTTGTGGAACCTCAGAACGGCTTGTTATGAGATTACAACTCATTATCATCGAACAGTTGACCGATTCGGTGATATGCAACCTCAGAACAACTTGTTATGAGATTGCAACTCATTATCCTTGAATGGTTGACCGATTCAGTGATGTGGAACCTCAGAACGGCTTGTTATGAGATTACAACTTATTATCATCGAACGGTTGATGGATTTGGCAATGTGGAACCTCTGAATGGCTTGTTATGAGATTACAACTCATTATCATCGAACGGTTGATCGATTCGGTGATGTGGAACCTCAGAACAGCTTGTTATGAGATTACAACTCATTATCATCGAACGGTTGATCGATTTGGCGATGTGGAACCTCAGAATGGCTTGTTGAGATTACAACTCATTATCATTGAACGGTTGACCAATTCGGTGATGTGGAACCTCAGAACAACATGTTATGAGATTGTAGCTCATTATCATCAAACGGTTGACCAATTTGGCGATGTGGAACCTCAGAACAGCTTATTATGAGATTGCAACTCATTATCATTCGAATGGTTGATCGATTCGGTGATGTGGAATATCAGAATAGCTTGTTATTAGATTACAACTCATTATCATCGAACGGTTGATCGATTCGGTGATGTGGAACCTCAGAACGGCTTGTTATGAGATTACAACTCATTATCATCGAACGGTTGACCGATTCGGTGATGTGGAACCTCAGAACAACTTGTTATGAGATTATAGCTCATTATCATCGAACAGTTGACCTATTCGGCGATGTGGAACCTCATAACAGCTTGTTATGAGATTGCAACTCATTATCATCGAATGGTTGATCGATTTGGTGATGTGGAACCTCAGAATGGCTTGTTATAAGATTACAACTCATTATCATCGAACGGTTGACCGATTCAGCGATGTGGAATCTTAGAATGGATTTTTATGAGATTACAACTCATTATTATGAAACGGTTGACCGATTCGGTGATGTTGAACCTCAGAACAGCTTGTTATAAGATTACAACTCATTATCATCAAACGGTTGATCGATTGGGCGATGTGGAATCTCAGAACGGCTTGTTATGAGATTACAACTCATCATCGAACGGTTGACCGATTCGGTGATGTGGAACCTCAGAATAGTTTGTTCTAAGATTGCAGCTCATTATCATTGAATGGTTGACTGATTCGGTGATGTGGAACCTCAGAACAGCTTGTTATGAGATTGCAACTCATTATCATCGAATGGTTGATCGATTCGGCGATGTGGAACCTCAGAATAGCTTGTTATGAGATTACAACTCATTATCATCCAATGGTTGATCGATTTAGCGATGTGGAACCTCAGAATGGCTTGTTATGAGATTACAACTCATTATTATCAAACGGTTGATCGATTCGGCGATGTGGAACCTCAGAACAGCTTGTTATGAGATTGCAGCTCATTATCATCGAATGGTTGACCGATTTGGCAATGTGGAACCTCAGAACAACTTGTTATGAGATTGCACCTCATTATCATCGAATGGTTGATTTATTCAGCGATGTGGAACCTCAGAACAGCTTGTTATGAGATTGCAACTCATTATCATCGAACATTTGATCGATTCGGTGATGTGGAACCTTAGAATGGCTTATTATGAGATTACAACTCATTATCATCGAATGGTTGATCGATTCGGTGATGTGGAACCTCAGAATAGCTTGTTATGAGATTACAACTCATTATCATCGAATGGTTGATCGATTCGGCGATGTGGAACCTCAAAACAGCTTGTTATGAGATTGCAACTCATTATCATCGAACGGTTGATCGATTCAAAAATGTGCAACCTCAGAATGGCTTGTTATGAGATTGCAACTCATTATCATCGAATGGTTAACCGATTCGGCGATGTGGAACCTCAGAACGGCTTGTTATGAGATTACAACTCATTATCATCGAACGGTTGATTGATTCGGTGATGTGGAAGCTCAGAATAGCTTGTTATGAGATTACAACTCATTATCATCAAATGGCTGATCGATTTAGTGATGTGGAACCTCAGAACGGCTTGTTATGAGACTACAAGTCATTATCATCAAACGGTTGACCGATTCGGAGAGGTGGAACCTCAGAACAGCTTGTTATGAGATTGCAGCTAATTATCATCGAACGGTTGACCGATTCGGCGATGTGGAACCTTAGAACAGCTTGTTATGAGATTGCAACTCATTATCATCGAATGGTTGATCGATTCGGCGATGTGGAACCTCAGAACAGCTTGTTATGAGATTACAACTCATTATCATCAAACAGTTGATCGATTCGGCGATGTGGAATCTCAGAACAACTTGTTATGATATTACAACTCATTATCATCGAATGGTTGACCGATTTGGCGATGTGGAACCTTAGAACAGCTTGTTATGAGATTACAACTCATTATCATCAAACGGTTGATCGATTCGGTGAAGTGGAACCTCAAAACGGCTTATTATGAGATTACAACTCATTATCATCGAACGGTTGACCGATTCAGCGATGTGGAACCTCAGAACAGCTTGCTATGAGATTGCAGCTCATTATCATCGTACGCTTGACCGATTCGGTGATGTGGAACCTCAAAACAGCTTGTTATGAGATTGCAGCTCATTATCATCGAACGGTTCACCGATTCGGCGATGTGGAACCTCAGAATAGCTTGTTATGAGATTGCAGCTTATTATCATCGAACGGTTGACCGATTCGGCGATGTGAAACCTCAGAATAGCTTGTTATGAGATTACAACTCATTATCATCGAACGGTTGACTGATTCGGCAATGTAGAACCTCACAACAGCTTGTTATGAGATTGTAGCTGATTATCATCGAACGGTTGATCAATTCGGCCATGTGGAAGCTCACAACGGCTTGTTATGAGATTACAACTCATTATCATCGAACGGTTGACCGATTCGGCGATGTGGAACCTCAGAACAGCTTGTTATGAGATTGCAGCTCATTATCATCAAACGGTTGACCGATTCGGCAATGTGAAACCTCAGAATGGCTTGTTATAAGATTACAACTCATTATCATTGAACGGTTGACCAATTTGGTGATGTAGAACCTCAGAATAGCTTGTTATGAGATTGCAGCTGATTATCATTAAATGGTTGACCGATTCGGTGATGTAGAACCTCAGAATGGCTTGTTATGAGATTACAACTCATTATCATCGAACGGTTGACCGATTTGGCAATGTGGATCCTCAGAACAGCTTGTTATGAGATTGCAGCTCATTATCATCAAACGGTTGACCAATTCGGCGATGTGGAACGTCAGAACAGCTTGTTATGAGATTACAATTCATTATCATCGAATGGTTGACCAATTTGGCGATGTAGAACTCAGAACAGCTTGTTATGAGATTGTAGCTGATTATCATCGAACGGTTGATCGATTCGGTGATGTGGAACCTCAGAACGGCTTGTTATGAGATTACAACTCATTATCATCGAACGGTTGACCAATTTGGCGATGTGGAACCTCAGAATAGCTTGTTATGAGATTGCAGCTTATTATCATCAAACGGTTGACCAATTTGGCAATGTGAAACCTTAGAACAGCTTGTTATGAGATTGCATCTTATTATCATCGAATGGTTGACCGATTCAGTGATGTGGAACCTCAGAACAGCTTGTTATGAGATTGTAGCTCATTATCATCAAACGGTTGACCGATTCAGCAATGTGGAACCTCAGAACAACTTGTTATGAGATTAAAACTCATTATCATCAAATGGTTGACCAATTCGGCGATGTAGAACCTCAGAACAGCTTGTTATGAGATTGCAGCTGATTGCCATCGACCAGTTGATCGATTCAGCGATGTGGATCCTCAGAACAGCTTGTTATGAGATTACAACTCATTATCATCGAACGATTGACCGATTCGGTGATGTGGAACCTCAGAACAGCTTGTTATGAGATTGCGGCTCATTATCATCAAACGGTTGATCGATTCCGGGATGTGGAACCTTAGAATAGCTTGTTATGAGATTACAACTCATTATCATTGAACGGTTGACCGATTCAGCGATGTAGAACCTCAGAACAGCTTGTTATGAGATTGCAGCTAATTATCATCGAACAGTTGATCGATTCAGCGATGTGGAACCTCAGAACAGCTTGTTATGAGATTACAACTCATTATCATCGAACGGTTGACCGATTCGGCGATGTGGAACCTTAGAACAGCTTGTCATGAGATTATAGCTTATTATCATCGAATGGTTGACCGATTCGGCGATGTGAAACCTTAGAACAGCTTGTTATGAGATTACAACTCATTATCATCGAACGGTTGACCGATTCGGCGATGTAAAACCTCAAAATAGCTTGTTATGAGATTACAGCTGATTATCATCAAACGGTTGATCGATTCGGCGATGTGGAACCTCAGAATGCTTGTTATGAGATTACAACTCATTATCATCGAATGGCTGACCGATTCGGTGATGTGGAACCTCAGAACAGCGTGTTATAAGATTGTAGCTCATTATCATCGAACGGTTGACCGATTCGGCGATGTGGAACCTCAAAATAGCTTGTTATGAGATTGCAACTCATTATCATCAAACGGTTGATTGATTTAGCGGTGTAGAACCTTAGAACAGCTTGTTATGAGATTACAACTCATTATCATCGAACGGTTGATCGATTCAGTGATGTGGAACCTCAGAACGGCTTATTATGAGATTACAACTCATATCATCAAACAGTTGACCAATTCGGCGATGTGGAACCTCAGAATAGCTTGTAATTAGATTGCAGATCATTATCATCGAATGGTTGACCAATTTGGTGATGTAGAGCCTTAGAATAGGTTTTTATGAGATTATAGCTGATTATCATCGAACGGTTGACCGATTCGGCGATGTGGAACCTTAGAACAACTTGTTATGAGATTACAACTCATTATCATTGAACGGTTGACCGATTCGGCGATGTAGAACCTCAAAATAGCTTGTTATGAGATTACAGCTGATTATCATTGAACGGTTGATCGATTCAGCAATGTGGAACCTCAGAATGACTTGTTATGAGATTACAACTCATTATCATCAAACGGTTGACCGATTCCGCGATGTGGAACCTCAGAACAGCTTGTCATGAGATTGTAGCTTATTATCATCGAACGGTTGACCGATTCGGCGATGTGGAACCTCAGAATAGCTTGTTATGAGATTGCAACTCATTATCATCAAACGGTTGACCGATTCAGTGATGTGGAACCTCAGAATAGCTTGTTATGAGATTACAACTCATTATCATCGAACGGTTGACCGATTCAGCGATGTAGAACCTCAGAACAGCTTGTTATGAGATTGCAGCTGATTATCATCAAACGGTTGATCGATTCGGCGATGTGGAACCTCAGAACGGCTTATTATGAGATTACAACTCATTATCATTGAACGGTTGACCGATTCGGCGATGTGGAACCTCAGAACAGCTTTTTATGAGATTGTAGCTTATTATCATCAAACGGTTGACCAATTCGGTGATGTGAAACCTCAGAACAGCTTGTTATGAGATTACAACTCATTATTATCGAACGGTTGACTGATTCGGCGATGTAGAACCTCAAAACAGCTTGTTATGATATTGCAGCTGATTGTCATCGAACAGTTGATCGATTCGGCGATGTGGAACCTCAGAATGGCTTGTTATGAGATTATAACTTATTATGATCGAATGGTTGACCGATTCGGTGATGTGGAACCTCAGAACAGCTTGTTATGAGATTGCAGCTTATTATCATTGAATGGTTGACCGATTCGGCAATGTGGAACCTCAGAACAGCTTGTTATGAGATTGCAACTCATTATGATCGAACAGTTGATCAATTCAGCAATGTGGAACCTCAGAACAGCTTGTTATGAGATTACAACTCATTATCATCAAATGGTTGACCGATTCAGTGATGTAGAACCTTAGAATAGCTTGTTATGAGATTGCAGCTGATTATCATTGAATAGTTGACCGATTCAGCGATGTGGAATCTTAGAATGGCTTGTTATGAGATTACAACTCATTATCATCGAACGGTTGGTCGATTAGGCGATGTGGAACCTTAGAACAGCTTGTTATGAGATTGCAGCTAATTATCATCGAACAGTTGACCGATTTGATCATGTGAAACCTCAGAATAGCTTGTTATGAGATTACAATTCATTATCATCAAACGGTTGACCGATTTGGCGATGTAGAACCTTAGAACAGCTTGTTATGAGATTGCAGCTAATTATCATCGAATGGTTGATCGAATCGGCGATGCGGAACCTCAGAACAACTTGTTATGAGATTACAACTCATTATCATTGAATGGTTGACCAATTCAGTCATGTAGAACCTCAGAATAGCTTATTATGAGATTGCAGCTTATTATCATCAAACGGTTGACCGATTCTGCGATGTGGAACCTCAGAAGGGCTTGTTATGAGATTTCAACTCATTATCATCGAACGGTTGACCAATTCGGCGATGTGGAACCTCATAACATCTTTTTATGAGATTGCAGCTAATTATCATCGAACGATTGACTGATTCAGTGATGTAGAACCTCAGAACAGCTTGTTATGAGATTGCAGCTGATTATCATCGGACGGTTGATCGATCGGTGATGTGCAACCTCAGAATGGCTTGTTATGAGATTACAACTCATTATCATCAAACGATTGACCGATTCGGCGATGTGGAACCTCAGAACAGTTTGTTATGAGATTGCAACTTATTATCATCGAGCGGTTGACCGATTCGGCAATGTGAAACCTCAGAACAGCTTGTTATGAGATTACAACTCATTATCATTGAATAGTTGACCAATTCGGCGATGTAGAACCTTAGAACAATTTGTTATGAGATTGCCGTTGATTATCATCGAACAGTTGATCGATTCGGTGATGTGGAACCTCAGAATGGCTTGTTATGAGATTACAACTCATTATCATCGAACGGTTGACCGATTCGGTGATGTGGAACCTCTGAATAGCTTGTTATAAGATTGGAGCTCATTATCATCGAACGGTTGACCGATTCGGCGATGTTGAACCTCAGAACAACTTGTTATGAGATTGCAACTCATTATCATCAAACGGTTCATCGATTCGATGATATGGAACCTCAAAATAGCTTGTTATGAGACTACAACTCATTATCATCGAACGGTTGATTGATTCGGCGATGTGGAACCTCAGAATGGCTTGTTATAAGATTACAACTCATTATCATCGAACGGTTGACCGATTCGGCGATGTGGAACCTCAGAACAGCTTGTTATGAGATTGCAGCTCATTATCATCGAATGGTTGACAGATTCAGCGATGTGGAATCTTAGAACAGCTTGTTATGAGATTACAACTCATTATCATCGAACGGTTGACCGATTTGGTGATGTACAACCTCAGAACAGCTTGTTATGAGATTGCAACTGATTAGCATCAAACGGTTGACCGATTCGGCAATGTGGAACCTTAGAATGACTTGTTATCAGATTACAACTCATTATTATCAAACGGTTGACCTATTTGGCGATGTGAAACCTCAGAATAGCTTGTTATGACATTACAACTCATTATCATCGAACGGTTGACCGATTCAGCAATGTAGAAGCTCACAACAGCTTGTTATAAGATTGCAGCTGATTATCATCGAACGGTTGATCAATTCGCAATGTGGAACCTTAGAACGGCTTGTTATGAGATTACAACTCATTCTCATCGAACGGTTGACCGATTCGGTGATGTGAAACCTCAGAATAGCTTGTTATGAGATTGCAACTCATTATCATCGAACGCTTGACCGATTCGGCGATGTGGAACCTCACAACAAATTGTTATGAGATTACAGCTGAGTATCATCGAATGGTTGATTGATTTGGCGATGTGGAACCTCATAATGGCTTGTTATGAGATTGCAACTCATTATCATTGAATGGTTGACAGATTCGGCGATGTGGAACCTCAGAACAGCTTGTTATGAGATTGTAGCTTATTATCATCGAACGGTTGACCGATTCGGCGATGTGGAACCTTAGAACAGCTTATTATAAGATTGCAGCTCACTATCATCGAACGGTTGACCGATTCGGCGATGTGGAACCTCAGAATAGCTTGTTATGAGATTGTAACTCATTATCATTGAACAGTTGATCGATTCGGCGATGTGGAACCTTAGAACAACTTGTTATGAGATTACAACTCATTATCATCAAACGGTTGATCGATTCGGCGATGTGGAACCTCAGAATGGCTTGTTATGAGATTACAATTCATTATCATCGAACGGTTGACCGATTCGGTGATGTGGAACCTCAGAACAACTTGTTTATGAGATTGCAGCTCATTATCATTGAACAGTTGACCGATTCGGTGATGTGGAACCTCAGAATAGCTTGTTATGAGATTACAAATCATTATCATCAAATGGTTGACCGATTTGGTGATGTAGAACCTTAGAACAGCTTGTTATGAGATTACTGTTGATTATCATCGAACGGTTGACCGATTCGGCAATGTGGAACCTCAGAACAGCTTGTTATGAGATTGCAGCTCATTATCATCAAATGGTTGACTGATTTGGCGATGTGGAACCTCAGAATAGCTTGTTATGAGATTACAACTTATTATCATTGGATGGTTGACCGATTTGGCGATGTGGAACATCAGAATAGCTTGTTATGAGATTGTAGCTCATTATCATCGAACAGTTGACTGATTCGGCGATGTGAAACCTCAGAACCGCTTGTTATGAGATTACAACTCATTATCATCAAACGGTTGACCAATTCGGCGATGTAGAACCACAAAATAGCTTGTTATAAGATTGCAGCTGATTATCATCGAACGCTTGATCGATTCGGCGATGTGGAACCTCAGAACGGCTTGTTATGAGATTACAACTCATTATCATCGAACGGTTGACCGATTCGTCAATGTGGAACCTCAGAACAGCTTGTTATGAGATTGCAGCTTATTATCATCGAACGGTTGACCGATTCGGCAATGTAGAACCTCAGAACAACTTGTTATGTGATTGCAGCTCATTATCATCGAATAATTGACTGATTCGGCGATGTGGTACCTCAGAATAGCTTGTTATGAGATTACAACTCATTATCGTCGAACGGTTGACTAATTCAGTGATGTAGAACCTCATAATAGCTTGGTATGAGATTGCAACTGATTATCATCAAACAGTTGACCAATTCGGCGATGTGGAACCTCAAAACGGCTTTTTATGAGATTAAAACTCATTATCATCAAAAGATTGACCGATTTGATGATGTGGAACCAGCTCATTATCATCAAACGGTTGACCGATTCGGTGATGTGGAACCTCAGAACAACTTGTTATGAGATTACAACTCATTATCATCAAAGGGTTGACCGATTTGGTGATAGAACCTCAGAATAGCTTGTTATGAGATTGCAGCTGATTATCATTGAACGATTGATCGATTCGGCGATGTGGAACCTCAGAACGGCTTGTTATGAGATTAAAACTCATTATCATCGAACGATTGACCGATTCAGCGATGTGGAACCTCAGAATAGCTTGTTATGAGATCGCAGCTTATTATCATCGAACGGTTGACCGATTCGGTGATCTGAAACCTCAGAACAGCTTGTTATGAGATTACAACTCATTATCATCAAACGGTTGACCAATTCAGTGATATAGAACCTCAGAATAGCTTGTTATGAGATTGCAATTGATTATCATCGAACGGTTGATCGATTCGGTGATGTGGAACCTCAGAACGGCTTGTTATGAGATTACAACTCATTATCATCGAACGGTTGACCGATTCGGCGATGTGGAACCTTAGAATAGCTTGTTATAAGATTGCAACTCATTATCATTGATAGGTTGACTGATTCGGTGATGTGTAACCTCAGAACAACTTCTTATGAGATTGTAACTCATTATCATTGAACGGTTGATCGATTCGACGATGTGGAACCTCAAAATAGCTTGTTATGAGATTACAACTCATTATCATCAAACGGTTGATCGATTCTGCGATGTGGAACCTTAGAATAGCTTGTTATGAGATTACAACTCATTATCATCGAACGGTTGACCGATTTGGCGATGTGGAACCTCAGAATAGCTTGTTATGAGATTGCAGCTCATTATCATCAAACAGTTAACTGATTCGGTGATGTGGAACCTCAAAACAACTTGTTATTAGATTACAACTCATTATCATGAAACGGTTGACCGATTCAGTGATGTAGAACCTCAGAACAACTATTTATGAGATTGCAGCTAATTATAATCAAATAGTTGACCGATTCAGTGATATGGAACCTCAGAACGGCTTTTTACGAGATTAGAACTCATTATCATCGAACGGTTGACCGATTCAACGATGTGGAACCTCAGATCAACTTGTTATGCGATTGCAGCTCATTATCATCGAATGATTGACCGATTCAGTAATGTGGAACCTCAAAATAGCTTATTATGAGATTATAACTCATGATCATTGAACGGTTGACCGATTCGACGATGTAGCGCCACAGAACAGCTTCTTATGAGATTGCAGCTGATTATCATCGAACAGTTGATTGATTCGGCGATGTGAAACCTTAGAATGACTTGTTATGAGATTACAACTCATTATCATCAAATGGTTGACCGATTCGGTGATGTGGAACCTCAAAATAGCTTGTTATGAGATTGCAGCTCATTATCATCAAACGGTTGACCGATTCGGCGATGTGGAACCTCAGAATAGCTTGTTATGAGATTACAACTCATTATCATCGAACGGTTGACTGATTTGGTGATGTAGAACCCCAGAAAAGCTTGTTATGAGATTACAGCTGATTATCATCGAACGGTTGATCGATACGGTGATGTGGAAACTCAGAATGGCTTGTTATGAGATTACAACTCATTATCATCAAACGGTTGACCGATTCAGCGATGTGGAACCTCAGAATAGCTAGTTATGAGATTGCAGCTTATTATCATCGAACGGTTGACCGATTCGGCGATGTGAAACCTCAGAACAGCTCGTTATAAGATTTCAACTCATTATCATCAAATGATTGACCGATTCGGCGATGTGGAATCTAAGAACAGCTTTTTATGAGATTACAACTCATTATCATCAAACGGTTGATCGATTCGTCAATGTGGAACCTCAGAATGGCTTTTTATGAGATTACAACTCATTATCATCAAACGGTTGACCAATTCGGTGATATGGAACCTCAGAACAGCTTTTTATGAGATTGCAGCTCATTATCATCAAATGGTTGACCGATTCGGTGATGTAGAACCTCAGAAAAACTTGTTATGAGATTACAACTCATTATCATCAAACAGTTGACCGATTCGGCAATGTGGAACCTCAGAACAGCTTGTTATGACATTGCAACTCATTATCATCGAACGGTTCACCGATTCGGTGATGTGGAACCTCAGAACAGCTTGTTATGAGATTGCAGATTATTATCATCGAACGGTTGACCGATTCGGTGATGTGGAACCTTAGAACAGCATGTTATGGGATTACAACTCATTATCATCGAACGGTTGACCGATTTGGTGATGTAGAGCCTCAGAATAGCTTTTTATGAGATTATAGCTGATTATCATCGAATGGTTGACCGATTCGGCGACGTGGAACCTTAGAACGGCTTGTTATGAGATTACAACTCATTATCATTGAACGGTTGACCGATTCGGCGATGTAGAACCTCAAAATAGCTTGTTATGAGATTGCAGCTGATTATCATCGAACGGTTGATCGATTCGGCGATGTGGAACCTTAGAATGACTTGTTATGAGATTACAACTCATTATCATCAAACGGTTGACTGATTCGGCGATGTGGAACGTCAGAACAGCTTGTCATGAGATTACAACTTATTATCATCAAACGGTTGACCGATTCGGCGATGTGGAACCTCAGAATAGCTTGTTATGAGATTGCAACTCATTATCATCAAACGGTTGACCGATTCGGTGATGTAGAACCTCAGAAAAGCTTGTTATGAGATTACAACTCATTATCATCGAACGGTTGACTGATTCGGCGATGTAGAACCTCAGAACAGCTTGTTATGAGATTGTAGCTTATTATCATCGAACGGTTGATCGATTCGGCGATGTGGATCCTCAGAACGGCTTATTATGAGATTACAACTCATTATCATTGAATGGTTGACCGATTCGGCGATGTGGAACCTGAGAACAGCTTGTTATGAGATTGTAGCTTATTATCATCAAACGGTTGACCGATTCGGCGATGTGAAACCTTAGAACAGCTTGTTATGAGATTAAAACTCATTATTATCGAACGGTTAACTGATTCAGCAATGTAGAAGCTCAGAACAGCTTGTTATGATATTGCAGTTGATTGTCATCGAACGGTTGATCAATTCGGTGATGTGGAACCTCAAAATGGCTTGTTATGAGATTATAACTCATTATCATCGAACGGTTGACCGATTCGGTGATGTGGAACCTCAGAATAGCTTGTTCTGAGATTATAGCTTATTATCATTGAATGGTTGACCGATTCGACAATGTCGAGTGTTAAAACAGCTTGTTATGAGATTGCAGCTCATTATCATCGAACAGTTGATCAATTCAGCGATGTGGAACCTCAGAACAGCTTGTTATGAGATTACAACTCATTATCATCAAATGGTTGACTGATTTAGTGATGTAGAACCTCAGAATAGCTTGTTATGAGATTGCAGCTGATTATCATTGAATGGTTGACCGATTCAGCGATGTGGAACCTTAAAATGGCTTGTTATGAGATTACAACTCATTATCATCGAACAGTTAACCGATTCGGTGATGTGGAACCTCAGAATAGCTTGTTATGAGATTAAAGCTCATTATCATCAAACGGTTGACCGATTCGGCGATGTGGAACCTCAGGACAACTTGTTATGAGATTACAACTCATTATCATCGAACGGTTGACCGATTCGGTGATGTAGAACCTCAGAACAGCTTGTTGTGATATTACAACTCATTATCATCAAAGGGTTGACCAATTCAGTGATGAAGAACCTCAGAACAAATTGTTATGAGATTACAGCTGAGTATCATCGAATGGTTGATTGATTCGGCGATGTGGAACCTCAGAATGGCTTGTTATGAGATTACAACTCATTATCATTGAATGGTTGACCGATTCGGTGATGTGGAACCTCAAAACAACTTGTTATGAGATTGTAGCTTATTATCATTGAACGGTTGACCGATTCGGCGATGTGGAACCTCAGAACAGCTTGTTATAAGATTGCAGCTCACTATCATCGATCGGTTGACCGATTCGGCGTTGTGGAACCTCAAAACAACTTGTTATGAGATTGCAACTCATTATCATTGAACGGTTGATTGATTCGGCGATGTGGAACCTCAGAACAACTTGTTATGAGATTACAACTCATTATCATCAAACGGTTGATCGATTTGGCGATGTGGAACCTCAGAATGGCTTGTTATGAGATTACAATTCATTATCATCAAACGGTTGACCGATTCGGTGATGTGGAACCTCAGAATAGCTTGTTTATGAGATTGTAGCTCATTATCATTGAACAGTTGACCAATTCAGCGATGTGGAAACTCAAAATAGCTTGTTATGAGATTAAAACTCATTATCATCAAACGGTTGACCGATTTGGTGATACAGAACCTTAGAACAACTTGTTATGAGATTGCTGCTGATTATCATCGAACGGTTGATCGATTCGGCGATGTGGAACCTCAGAACATCTTGTTATGAGATTGCAGCTCATTATCATCAAATGGTTGACTGATTTAGCAATGTGGAACCTTAGAACAGCTTGTTATGAGATTACAACACATTATCATTGGACGGTTGACTGATTTGGTTATGTGGAACCTCAAAATAGGTTGTTATAAGATTGTAGCTTATTATCATCGAACAGTTGACCGATTCGGCAATGTGAAACCTCAGAACAGCTTGTTTTGAGATTACAACTCATTATCATCGAACGGTTGACCGATTCGCCGATGTAGAACCACAGAACAGCTTGTTATAAGATTACAGCTGATTATCATCAAACGGTTGATCGATTTGGTGATGTGGAACCTCAGAACGGCTTGTTATGAGATTACAACTCATTATCATCAAACGGTTGACCGATTCGGCAATGTGGAACCTCAGAACAGCTTGTTATGAGATTGCAGCTTATTATCATCAAACAGTTGACCGATTCGGCGATGTAGAACCTCAGAACAGCTTGTTATGAGATTGCAGCTCATTATCATCGAATGATTGACTGATTCGGAGATGTGGAACCTCAGAACAGCTTGTTATGAGATTACAACTCATTATCATCGAACGGTTGACCGATTCAGTGATGTAGAACCTCAGAATAGCTTGGTATGAGATTACAACTGATTATCGTCAAACAGTTGACCAATTCGGCGATGTGGAACCTCAAAATGGCTTGTTATGAGATTAAAACTCATTATCATCGAATGATTGACCGATTCGGTGATGTTGAACCTCAGAACAGCATGTTATGATATTGCAGCTCATTATCATCGAACGGTTGACCGATTCGGCGATGTGGAACCTCAGAATAGCTTTTTATGAGATTACAACTCATTATTATCGAAGGGTTGACCGATTTGGTGATAGAACCTCAGAATAGCTTGTTATGAGATTGCAACTGATTATCATCGAACGGTTGATCGATTCGGCGATGTGGAACCTCAGAACGGTTTGTTATGAGATTACAACTCATTATCATCGAACGATTGACCGATTCAGCGATGTGGAACCTCAGAATAGCTTGTTATGAGATTGCAGCTTATTATCATCGAATGGTTGACCGATTCGGCGATGTGAAACCTCAGAACAGCTTGTTCTGAGATTACAACTCATTATCATCAAACGGTTGACCGATTCAGTGATATAGAACCTCAGAATAGCTTGTTATGAAATTGCAATTAATTATCATCGAACGGTTGATCAATTCGGTGATGTAGAACCTCAGAACAGCTTGTTATGAGATTACAACTCATTATCATCGAACGGTTGACCGATTCGACGATGTGGAACCTCAGAATAGCTTGTTATAAGATTGCAACTCATTATCATTGAATGGTTGACCGATTTGGTGATGTGTAACCTCAGAACAACTTCTTATGAGATTATAACTAATTATCATCCAACGGTTGATCGATTCGACGATGTAGAACCTCAGAACAGCTTGTTATGAGATTACAACTCATTATCATCAAACGGTTGATCAATTCGGCCATGTGGAACCTTAGAATGACTTGTTATGAGATTACAACTCATTATCATCGAACGGTTGACCGATTCGGCAATGTGGAACCTCAGAATAACTTGTTATGAGATTGCAGCTCATTATCATCAAACGGTTAACTGATTCGGCGATGTGGAACCTTAAAATAGCTTGTTATTAGATTACAACTCATTATCATCAAATGGTTGACCGATTCAGTGATGTAGAACCTCAGAACAACTTTTTATGAGATTGCAGTTGATTATCATCAAATAGTTGACCGATTCGGCGATATGGAACCTCAGAACGGCTTGTTATAAGATTAGAACTCATTATCATCGAACGATTGACCGATTCAGCGATGTGCAACCTCAGATCAGCTTATTATGAGATTGCAGCTCATTATCATCGAATGATTGACCAATTCAGTAATGTGGAACCTCAGAATAGCTTATTATGAGATTATAACTCATTATCATCGAACGGTTGACCGATTTGACAATGTAGAACCTCAGAATAGCTTCTTATGAGATTGCAGCTGATTATCATCAAACGGTTGATTGATTCGGCGATGTGGAACCTCAGAATGACTTGTTATGAGATTACAAATAATTATCATCGAACGGTTGACCGATTCGGTGATGTGGAACCTCAGAATAGCTTGTTATGAGATTGCAGCTCATTATCATCGAACGGTTGACCGATTCGGCAATGTGGAACCTAAGAATAGCTTGTTATGAGATTACAACTCATTATCATCGAAAGTTGACTGATTCGGTGATGTAGAACCCCAGAAAAGCTTGTTATGAGATTGCAGCTGATTATCATCGAACGGTTGATCGATACGGCGATGTGGAAACTCAGAATGGCTTGTTATGAGATTACAACTCATTATCATCGAACGGTTGACCGATTCAGCGATGTGGAACCTCAGAACAGCTTGTTATGAGATTGCAGCTTATTATCATCGAACGGTTGACCGATTCGGCGATGTGAAACCTCAGAACAGCTCTTTATGAGATTTCAACTCATTATCATCAAACGGTTGACCGATTCAGCGATATGGAACCTAAGAAGACCTTTTTATGAGATTACAACTCATTATCATCGAACGGTTGATCGATTCGGCAATGTGGAACCTCAGAATGGCTTTTTATGAGATTACAACTCATTATCATTGAACGGTTGACCAATTCGGTGATGTGGAACCTCAGAACAGCTTGTTATGAGATTGCAGCTCATTATCATCAAACGGTTGACCGATTCAGTGATGTAGAACCTCAGAACAACTTGTTATGAGATTACAAATCATTATCATCGAACAGTTGACCAATTCAGCGATGTGGAACCTCAGAACAGTTTGTTATGAGATTGCAGGTCATTATCATCGAATGGTTCACCGATTCGGCAATGTGGAACCTCAGAACAGCTTGTTATGAGATTGCAGCTTATCATCATCGAACGGTTGACCGATTCGGCGATGTGAAACCTCAGAATAGCTTGTTATGATATTACAACTCATTATCATCGAACGGTTGACCGATTCAGCAATGTAGAAGCTCACAACAGCTTGTTATGAGATTGCAGCTGATTATCATCGAACGGTTGATCAATTCGCAATGTGGAACCTTAGAACGGCTTGTTATGAGATTACAACTCATTATCATCGAACGGTTGACCGATTCGGCGATGTGAAACCTCAGAATAGCTTGTTATGAGATTGCAGCTCATTATCATCGAACGGTTGACCGATTCGGCGATGTGGAACCTCAGAATGGCTTGTTATGAAATTACAACTCATTATCATCGAACGGTTGACCAATTTGGTGATGTAGAACCTCAGAATAGCTTGTTATGAGATTGCAGCTGATTATCATTGAATGGTTGACCAATTCGGTGATGTGGAACCTTAGAATGGCTTGTTATGAGATTACAACTCATTATCATCGAACGGTTGACCGATTCGGCGATGTGGATCCTCAGAACACCTTGTTATGAGATTGCAGCTCATTATCATCAAACGGTTGACCGATTCGGCGATGTGGAACCTCAGAACAGCTTGTTATGAGATTACAACTCATTATCATCGAATGCTTGACCAATTTGGCGATGTAGAACTCAGAACATCTTGTTATGAGATTGCAGCTGATTATCATCGAATGGTTGATCGATTCGGTGATGTGGAACCTCAGAATGACATGTTATGAGATTACAACTCATTATCATCGAACGGTTGACCGATTTGGTGATGTGGAACCTCAGAATAGCTTGTTATGAGATTGCAGCTTATTAACATCGAACGATTGACCAATTTGGCGATGTGAAACCTTAGAACATCTTGTTATGAGATTGCATCTTATTATCATCAAACGGTTGACTGATTCAGCGATGTGGAACCTCAGAACAGCTTGCTATGAGATTGTAGCTCATTATCGTCAAACGGTTGACCGATTCAGCGATGTGGAACCTTAGAACAGCTTGTTATGAGATTAAAACTCAATATCATCAAATGGTTGACCGATTCGGTGATGTAGAACCTCAGAATAGCTTGTTATGATATTACAGCTCATTATCATCGAACAGTTGATCGATTCCGTAATGTGGAACCTCATAACAACTTGTGATGAGATTACAACTGATTATCATTGAACGGTTGACCGATTCGGTGATGTAGAACCTCAGAATAGATTGTTATGAGATTGCAGCTAATTATCATTGAACAGTTGATCGATTCAGCGATGTGGAACCTCAGAACAGCTTGTCATAAGATTATAGCTTATTATCATCGAATGGTTGAACGATTCGGTGATGTGAAAAATTAGAACAACTTGTTATGAGATTACAACTCATTATCATATAACGGTTGACCGATTCGGCGATGTAGAACCTCAAAATAGCTTGTTATGAGATTGCAGTTGATTATCATCAAACAGTTGATCGATTCGGCGATGTCGAACCTCAGAACGCTTGTTATGAGATTACAACTCATTATCATCGAACGGTTGACCGATTCAGTGATGTGGAACCTCAGAATAGCTTGTTATAAGATTGTAGGTCATTATCATCGAATTGTTGACCGATTCGGTGATGTGGAACCTCAAAATAGCTTGTTATGAGATTGCAACTCATTATCATCAAACGGTTGATCGATTCAGCGATGTGGAACCTCAGAATAGCTTGTTATGAGATTACAACTCATTATCATCGAACGGTTGATCGATTCAGTGATGTGGAACCTCAGAACGGCTTGTTATGAGATTACAACTCATATTATCAAACGGTTGACCAATTCGGCGATGTGGAACCTCAGAACAGCTTGTTATGAGATTGCAGATCATTATCATCGAACGGTTAACCGATTCAGTGATGTGGAACCTTAGAACAGCATGTTATGGGATTACAACTCATTATCATCAAACAGTTGACCAATTCGATGATGTAGAGCCTCAGAATAGATTTTTATGAGATTATAACTGATTATCATCGAACGGTTGACCGATACAGCGATGTGGAACCTTAGAACGGCTTGTTATGAGATTACAACTCATTATCATTGAACGGTTGATCGATTCGGCAATGTAGAACCTCAAAATAGCTTGTTATGAGATTGCAGTTGATTATCATCAAACGATTGATCAATTCGGCGATGTGGAACCTCAGAATGACTTGTTATGAGATTACAACTCATTATCATCAAACGGTTGACCGATTCGGTGATGTGGAACCTCAGAATAGCTTGTCATGAGATTGCAGCTTATTATCATCGAACGGTTGACCGATTTGGCGATGTGGAACCTCAAAATAGCTTGTTATGAGATTGCAACTCATTATCATCAAATGGTTGACCGATTCAGTGATGTGGAACCTTAGAATAGCTTGTTATGAGATTACAACTCATTATCATCGAACGGTTGACCGATTCGGCGATGTAGAACCTCAGAACAACTTGTTATGAGATTGCAGCTGATTACCATCAAACGATTGATCGATTTGGCGATGTGGAACCTTAGAAGAGCTTAATATGAGATTACAACTCATTATCATTGAACGGTTGACCGATTCGGCGATGTGGAATCTCAGAACATCTTGTTATGAGATTGTAGCTTATTATCATCAAACAGTTGACCGATTCAGCGATGTGAAACCTTAGAACAGCTTCTTATGAGATTACAACTCATTATTATCGAACAGTTGACTGATTCGGCGATGTAGAACCTCAGAACAACTTGTTATGATATTGCAGCTGATTGTCATCAAACAATTGATCGATTCGGCGATGTGGAACCTCAGAATGGCTTGTTATGAGATTATAACTCATTATCATCGAACGGTTGACCGATTTGGCGATGTGGAACCTCAGAACAGCTTGTTATGAGATTGTAGCTTAGTATCATTGAATGGTTGACCGATTCAGCAATGTGGAACCTCAGAACAGCTTGTTATGAGATTGCAGCTCATTATCATCAAACAGTTGATCAATTCAGCGATGTGGAACCTCAGAACAGCTTGTTATGAGATTACAACTCATTATCATCAAACGGTTGACCGATTCAGTGATGTAGAACCTCAGAACAGCTTGTTATGAGATTGCAGCTGTTTATCATTGAATGGTTGACCGATTCGGCGATGTGGAACCTTAGAATGGGTTGTTATGAGATTACAACTCATTATCATCAAATAGTTAACTAATTCGGTGATGTGGAACCTCAGAACAGCTTGTTATGAGATTAAAGCTCATTATCATCAAACGGTTGACCGATTCAGCAATGTGGAACCTCAGGACATCTTGTTATGAGATTACAACTCATTATCATCGAATGGTTGACCGATTCGGTGATGTAGAACCTCAGAACAGCTTGTTATGAGATTGTAGCTGATTATCATCGAACAGTTGATCGATTCGGCGATGTGGAACCTCAGAATGACTTCTTATGAGATTACAACTTATTATCATCGAATGGTTGACCGATTCGGTGATGTGGAACCTCAGAATAGCTTGTTATAAGATTGTAGCTTATTATCATTGAATGGTTGACCGATTTGGTGATGTGGAACCTCAGAATAGCTTTTTATAAGATTGTAGCTCATTATCATCAAACGGTTTACCGATTCGGTGATGTGGAACCTCAGAATAGTTTGTTATGAGATTACAACTCATTATCATCAAACGGTTGACCAATTCGGGGATGTAGAACCTCAGAATAGCTTGTTATGAGATTGCAGTTGATTATCATCGAACAGTTGATCGATTCAGCAATGTGGAACCTCAGAATGGCTTGTTATGAGATTACAACTCATTATCATCAAACAGTTGATCGATTCGGTGATGTGGAACCTCAGAACAGCTTGTTATGAGATTATAGCTAATTATTATTGAACAGTTGACCGATTCGATGATGTGAAACCTCAGAATAGCTTGTTATGAGATTACAATTCATTATCATCAAACGGTTGACCGATTCGGCGATGTAGAACCTCAGAATAGCTTGTTATGAGATTGCAGCTGATTATCATCAAACGGTTGACCAATTCGGTGATGTGGAACCTCAGAACAGCTTGTTATGAGATTGCAGCTCATTATCATCAAACGATTGACCGATTCTGTGATGTAGAACCTTAGAACAACTTGTTATGAGATTACAACTCATTATCATCAAACGGTTGACCGATTCAGTGATGTAGAACCTCAGAACAGCTTTTTATAAGATTGCATCTCATTATCATCAAATGGTTGTGTTGGCTCCTGAAATCACTGGATTTCTTCTTAGTGGTTACGGGATGCCAACTGACAGATTCGAAGCCTCTTCTCTAACTTGAATCCCTGCACTTTAGGTTAGAAACCAGGGCGGGTGTACCCAATAACTGAAAACTTGCAAATAACTTATAGCTATAGATTCTAATAATTAACAAACCTAAGTTGGGATTAAAAACTGAATGCGAGATAAATGAGCGATACTTGAATTAACAACTTTGAAACCTAGGACCTAATGCTAATTAGGGTTAGAACATTAGTAAATCGATATAATAGCTAATCAATGAAAATGAATTTGAAAACTTATAAACTAAAACCTAAAGATTGATTGAAATGCTTTAATATTGAAATGAGGGCAAGTCCTGGAAACTAATTATATGAAACAATCAAATATGTGAATACAATACTGAATATGAGATCAGTGCCTATAACATTGGGCATCAGAGTCCTGATAATCAAAATGCGTTAGGAGACAAATGAAATCTAAATCACTAGTATAGACAACTTTATTGAATTTAACTCCGATGTTTATAGGCCTACCAATCGCGCAATTTGGAAGAGTTTAACTAAAAACATATCCTGGGAGACCAATATTTTCATCAAATATACTAATGACAGAATTCAAATTGATCACATTAAAGGAACTCAAAAGAATTCATCCACACATAAATATCATCAAAAATTCTGAGTTACAACATTAAAGAAATTTAAACTTATCTTATTCCGGCAGCATTACAGTACTGATCAAATTTCATATATCAGTCCTCCAGATTTGCCCAATAAAAGATCAGTCCATAACAAGTGTATATGCCATCATAAAATTGTTTTGAATAGTTTGATGTTTTTTTTTAAAATCTGGATCCCCCATTGTATCAAATGTTTCCCTATAAATATAATTACCAAAGGTTTTATGTGAAAAGACATAACCTTTCAAAAAACCTAATCGTGGCAACTAACCCTAAAATATGCCTAATAAAATATTACAATGATTGTTTGGGAAAATCTTCCCTAAATTAATTTCATTCCGGTATCCTGTGCATAATAGTTTATCTATTAGTTTCCTGCACACAAAAATAATCAACATTAGATAGTCCTTTAAGAATTTGAATGATTATATCAATAACAATATGATCTTTACAAAATTATCCATTTATAATCAATAATTTATTTATGCCATAATTTTATAAATACCTATGATGATAAAAATGGAGCATAAAAGATTAAATATTTATTTCTATGTCATCCTCATATGTTATAAGCAATCACTTTAATTTTCAAATCATAAAGCATTATATTAATGAGACAATATTTCAAAATTAATAAATGAAATAACATTATACTTTTAGCATTTTTATTTTTATTTTTCTAGGGTAAAGCATAATGCATTTATATTTATATCTT
>MU221250.1:107015-119101 GCA_018584345.1 Thuja plicata
CTAGACATGGCAACAATATGCTTTCTTTACCTTGGCTAACTCAAGTTATCTAGCGATCAGGCGACAATACTGAATATCAAAGTCGCATGGAGTTAACCCTAACTCATCATCCTTTTCCAGACTTGGCGACAAGCCGTTTCTTATTAACCTTTATAGTTATCGCTAAGTCGCTGGATGCTCGCTTTTCATTACAAGACCACATGACAAGCCTTAGTCGCCCAGTCGGGAGATCAATTTAACTTGACCTTATCATATAACACGTGCCTTATCTCTATTTATAGCAACTTTACGACATACCCTAATCGCCAAGTCGGGAGGACCTTTTCCCTGGAGCACTTTTATCACCAGACTACGCGACCACCGTCAGATCCCTTCATTCCTTCATCCAACAGCCAGCGCGTAATCACTTAACATTTCTACATACACTTAAGTCATCTGGAGACCTTGCGATTAAAGGCAAAAATACCTTAGTCTCTTAATCGCTTGATTCATTTCCTCCTTCTGGCAACTCCCGACAACCATTTACCTTATGACACATGTCATCTGTTCTTTTGTCCACTTAATGCATATCGAGGAGCTGAGTCATTGCCCTGTTCTGGCGACATCCCGACTGAAGGAAATCGCTAACATGAAACGGTTAGTAGCAGAATCGGGACTGTTATCTCTTAACGACCATTTAATCTCAAAACCACGCGACTAACCCTTGAACGGTTGATTGATTCGGTGATGTGGAACCTCAGAACGGTTTGTTATGAGATTACAACTCATTATCATCGAACGGTTGACCGATTCGGTGATGTGGAACCTCAGAATAGTTTGTTATGAGATTGTAGCTTATTATCATCAAACGGTTGACCGATTTAGCGATGTGAAACCTCAGAACAGCTTGTTATAAGATTACAACTCATTATCATCGAATGGTTGACCGATTCGGTGATGTAGAACCTCAGAACAGCTTGTTATGAGATTGCAGTTGATTATCATCGAATAGTTGATCGATTCGGCGATGTGGAACCTCATAATAGCTTGTTATGAGATTACAACTCATTATCATCGAACAGTTGACCGATTCGGCGATGTGGAACCTCAAAATAGCTTGTTATGAGATTGCAGCTTATTATCATCGAACGGTTGACCGATTCGATGATGTAGAATCTTAGAATAGCTTGTTATGAGATTGCAGCTCATTATCATCGAACGGTTGACTGATTCGGTGATGTGGAACCTCAGAATAGCTTGTTATGAGATTACAAATCATTATCATCGAACGGTTGACCAATTCGGTGATGTAGAACCTCAGAACAGCTTGTTATGAGATCACAACTGATTATCATCGAACTGTTGACCGATTTGGCGATGTGGAACCTCAGAAGGGCTTGTTATGGGATTACAACTCATTATCATCGAACAGTTGACCGATTCAGCAATGTGGAACCTCACAACAGCTTGTTATGAGATTGCAGCTCATTATGATCAAACAATTGACCGATTCGACGATGTGGAACCTAAAAACAACTTGTTATTAGATTACAACTCATTATCATCAAATGGTTGACCGATTCGGCGATGTATAACCTCAGAACAACTTGTTATGAGATTGTAGCTGATTATCATCGAACGGTTGATCGATACGGGGATGTGGAACCTCAGAACAGCTTGTTATGAGATTACAACTCATTATCATCGAATGGTTGACCGATTCGGTGATGTGGAACCTCAAAACAACTTGTTATGAGATCGCAGCTTATTATCACCGAACAGTTGACTGATTCGGCGATGTGAAACCTCAGAACAGCTTGTTATGAGATTACAATTCATTATCATCCAACGGTTGACCGATTCGGCGATGTAGAACCTCAGAACAGCTTGTTATAAGATTGCAAAAGATTATCATCGAATGGTTGATCGATTCGGCAATATGGAACCTCAGAACGGCTTGTTATGAGATTACAACTCATTATCATCAAACGGTTGACCGATTCGGCGATGTGGAACCTCAGACCAGCTTGTTATAATATTGCAGCTCATTCTCATCAAACGGTTGACCGATTCGGGGATGTGGAACCTCAGAACAACTTGTTATGAGATTGCAACTCATTATCATCGAACAGTTGATTGATTCGACGATGTGGAACCTCAGAACAGCTTGTTATGAGATTACAACTCATTATCATCGAACGGTCAATCGATGCAGCGATGTGTAACCTCAGAATGGCTTGTTATGAGATTATAACTCATTATCATCGAACGGTTGACCGATTCGGTGATGTGGAACCTTAGATCAGCTTGTTATGAGATTGCAGCTTATTATCATCGAATGGTTGACCGATTTGGCAATGTGGAACCTCAGAATAGCTTTTTATGAGATTACAACTCATTATCATCGAACGGTTGACCAATTTGGTGATGTAGAACCTTAGAATAGCTTGTTATGAGATTGAAGCTGATTATCATCAAACGGTTGACCGATTCGGTGATGTAGAACCTCAGAACAGCTTGTTGTGAGATTGCAGCTGATTATCATCAAATGGTTGATTGATTCGGCGATGTTGAACCTCCAAATGACTTGTTATGAGATTACAACTTATTATCATCAAACGGTTGACCGATTTGGTGATGTGGAACCTCAAAACAGCTTGTTATGAGATTACAGCTCATTATCATCGAACGGTTGACCGATTCGACGATGTGGAACCTCAGAACAGCTTGTTATGAGATTATAACTCATTATCATCGAATGGCTGACTGATTCGGCAATGTAGAACCTAAGAACAGCTTGTTATGTTGTAGCTGATTATCATCGAACAGTCGATCGATACGGCGATGTGGAAACTCAGAACGGCTTGTTATGAGATTACAACTCATTATCATTGAACGGTTGATCAATTCAGTGATGTAGAACCTTAGAACAGCTTGTTATAAGTTTTTATCTTATCATCATCGAACGGTTGACCGATTCGGCAACGTGAAACCTCAGAACAGCTTGTTATGAGATTGCAACTCATTATCATCAAACGGTTGACCGATTCGGTGATGTGGAGCCACAGAACAGCTTGTTATGAGATTACAACTCATTATCATCAAACGGTTGACCGATTCGGTGATATACAACCTCAGAACAGCTTGTTATGAGATTACAACTCATTATCATCAAACGGTTGACCGAGTCGGCGATGTGGAACCTTAGAATAGCTTGTTATGAGATTATAACTCATTATCATCGAACGGTTGACCGAGTCGGCGATGTGGAACCTTAGAACAACTTGTTATGAGATTAAAACTCATTATCATTGAACGGTTGACCGATTGAGCGATGTAGAACCTCAGAACAACTTGTTATGAGATTACAGCTGATTATCATTGAACGGTTGATCGATTTGGCGATGTGGAACCTCAGAATAGCTTTATGAGATTCCAACTCATTATCATCGAACGGTTGACCGATTTGGCGATGTGGAACCTCACAACAGCTTGTTATGAGATTACAGCTTATTATCATCGAACGGTTGATTGATTCGGCTATGTGAAACCTCCGAACAGCTTGTTATGAGATTACAACTCATTATCATTGAACGGTTGACCGATTCGGTAATGTAGAACCTCAGAACATCTTGTTATGAGATTGCAACTGATTATCATTGAACGGTTGATCAATTCGGTGATGTGGAACCTCAGAATGGCTTGTTATGAGATAACAACTCATTATCATCGAATGGTTGACTGATTCGGCGATGTGGAACCTCAGAACAGCTTGTTATAAAATTGCAACTCATTATCATCAAACGGTTGACTTATTCGGCGATGTGGAACCTTAGAACAGCTTGTTATGAGATTGAAACTCATTATTATCAAACAGTTGATCGATTCAGCGATGTGGAACCTCAGAATAGCTTGTTATCAGATTACAACTCATTATCATCGAATGGTTGATCGAATAAGCGATGTGGAACCTTAGAACGGCTTGTTATGAGATTACAACTCATTATCATCGAATGGTTGACCGATTCGGTGATGTGGAACCTCAGAACAGCTTGTTATGAGATTGCAGCTCATTATCATCGAACGGTTGACTGATTCATCGATGTGGAACCTCAGAACAGCTTGTTATGAGATTGCAGCTAATTATCATCAAACAGTTGATTGATTCGATGATGTAGAACCTCAGAATGACTTGTTATGAGATTACAGCTCATTATCATCAAACGGTTGACCGATTCGGCGATGTGGAACCTCAGAATAGCTTGTTATGAGATTGCAGCTCATTCGCATCAAACGGTTGACCAATTCGGTGATATGGAACCTCAGAACAGCTTGTTATGAGATTACAACTCATTATCATCAAACGGTTGACCAATTCGGTGATGTAGAACCTCAGAACAGCTTGTTATGAGATTACAGCTGATTATCATTGAACGGTTGATCGATTCGGCGACGTGAAACCTCAGAACAGCTTGTTATGAGATTACAACTCATTATCATCGAACGGTTGACTCATTCGGCGATGTAGAACCTTAGAATAGCTTGTTATGAGATTGCAGCTGATTATCATCAAACGGTTGATCGATTCAGTGATGTGGAACCTCAGAACAGCTTGCTATGAGATTACAACTCATTATCATTGAACGGTTGACCAATTGGGCGATGTGGAACCTCAGAACAACTTGTTATGAGATTACAGCTTATTATCATCGAATGGTTGACTGATTTGGTGATGTGGAACCTCAGAACAGCTTGTTATGAGATTATAGCTCATTATCATCAAATAGTTGACCGATTCGACGATGTGGAACCTGAGAATAGCTTGTTAAGAGATTACAACTCATTATCATCGAACAATTGACTGATTTGGCGATGTAGAACCTCAGAACAGCTTGTAATGAGATTGCAGCTGATTATCATCGAACAGTTGATCAATTCAGCGATGTGGAACCTCATAACGGCTTGTTATGAGATTACAACTCATTATCATCAAACGGTTGATCGATTCGGCAATGTGGAACCTCAGAACAGCTTGTTATGACATTGCAGCTAGTTATCATCGAACGGTTGACCGATTCGATGATGTGAAACCTTAGAACAGCTTGTTATGAGATTACAATTCATTATCATTAAATGGTTGACCGATTCGGTGATGTAGAACCTCAAAATAGCTTGTTATGAGATTGCAGCTAATTATCATCGAACGGTTGATCGATTTGGTGATGTGGAAACTTAGAATGGCTTGTTATGAGATTACAACTCATTATCATCGAATGGTTGACCGATTCATTGATGTGGAACCTCAAAACAGCTTGTGATGAGATTGCAGCTTATTATCATCGAACGGTTGACCGATTTGGCGATGTGGAACCTCAGAACAGCTTGTTATGAGATTGCAGCTCATTATCATCAAACGGTTGACCAATTCGGCGATGTGGAACCTGAAAACAACTTGTTATGAGATTAAAACTCATTGTCATTGAACGGTTGACCGATTCGCTGATGTAGAACCTTAGAATAGCTTGTTATGAGATTGCAGTTGATTATCATCGAACGGTTGACAGATTCGGCGATGTAGAACCTCAGAACGGCTTGTTATGAGATTACAAGTCATTATCATCAAACGGTTGACCGATTTCATGATGTGGAACCTCAGAATAGCTTGTTATGAGATTGCAGCTCATTATCATTGAATGGTTGACCGATTCGGTGTTGTGGAACCTCAGAATAGCTTGTTATGAGATTACAACTCATTATCATCGAATGGTTGACCGATTTAGCAATGTAGAACCTCAGAATAGCTTGTTATGAGATTACAGCTGATTACCATCGAACGGTTGATAGATTCGGTGATGTGGAACCTCAGAACGGCTTTTTATGAGATTACAACTCATTATCATCGAACGGTTGACTGATTCAGTGATATGAAACCTCAGAACAGCTTCTTCTGAGATTACAACTCATTATCACCGCACAGTTCACCAATTCACCGATGTAGAACCTCAGAACAGCTTGTTATGAGATTGCCGCTGATTATCATCAAACGTATGATCGATTCGGTGATGTGGAACCTCAGAATGCCTTATTATGAGATTACTACTCATTATCATCGAACGGTTGACCGATTCAGCGATGTGAAACCTCAGAATAGCTTGTTATGAGATTACAACTCATTATCATTGAGCAGTTGACCGATTCAGCGATGTAGAACCTCAGAACAGCTTGTTATGAGATTGCCACTGATTATCATCAAACGGTTGACCGATTCGGCGATGTGGAACCTTAGAATGGTTTGTTATGAGATTACAACTCATTATCATCGAACGGTTGACCGATTCAGTGATGTGGAACCTCAGAACAACTTGTTATAAGATTGCAGCTCATTATCATCGAACGGTTGACCGATTCGGTGATGTGGAACCTCAGAACAACTTATTATGAGATTGCAACTCATTATCATCGAACGGTTGATCGATTTGACGAAATGGAACCTCAGAACAGCTTGTTATGAGATTACAACTCATTATCATCGAACGGTTGATCGATTCGGCGATGTGGAACCTCAGAATCGCTTGTTATGAGATTACAAGTCATTATCATCGAATGGTTGACCGATTTGGCGATGTGGAACCTCAGAACAGCTTTTTATGAGATTGCAGCTGATTATCATCAAACGGTTGACCGATTCGGCAATGTGGAACCCCTTAAATGGCTTGTTATGTGATTACAATTGATTATCATCAAACGGTTGACCGATTCGGTGATCTGGAACCTCAAAACAGCTTGTTATGAGATTGCAGCTCATTATCATCAAATGGTTGACCGACTCAGTGATGTGGAACCTCAGAACAACTTGTTATGAGATTAAAACTCATTATCATCGAATGGTTGACCGATTCGGCGATGTAGAACCTCAGAACAGCTTGTTATGAGATTACAGCTGATTATCATCGAACGGTTGATGGATTCGGCAATGTGGAACCTCAGAATGGCTTGTTATGAGATTACAACTCATTATCATTGAACGGTTGACCGATTCGGCGATGTGGAACCTCAGAATAGCTTGTTATGATATTGCAGCTTATTATCATCGAACGGTTGACCGATTCGGCGATGTGGAACCTCAGAATAGCTTTTTATAAGATTGCAGCTCATTATCATCGAACGGTTGACCGATTCGGCGATGTGGAACCTCAAAGTAGCTTGTTATGAGATTGCAACTCATTATCATCGAACGGTTGATCAATTCGGCGATGTGGAACCTCAAAACAGCTTGTTATGACATTACAACTCATTATCATTGAACAGTTGATCAATTCGGCGATGTGGAACCCCAGAATGGCTTGTTATGAGATTATAACTCATTATAATCAAAAGGTTGACCGATTCAGTGATGTGGAACATCAGAACAACTTGTTATGACATTACAGCTAATTATCATCGAATGGTTGACCGATTCGGTGATGTGGAACCTCAGAATGGCTTGTTATGAGATTACAACTCATTATCATTGAACGGTTGACTGATTTGGTGATGTGGAACCTCTGAACAACTTGTTATGAGATTGTAGCTCATGATCACCAAATGGTTGATCGATTCGGCGATGTGGAACCCCAGAAAAACTTCTTATCAGATTACAACTCATTATCATCGAACGGTTGACCGATTCGGCGATGTAGAACCTCAGAACAGCTTGTTATGAGATTTCAGTTGATTATCATCGAACAGTTGATCGATTCGGCGATGTGGAACCTCAGAACAGCTTGTTATGAGATTACAACTCATTATCATCGAACGGTTGACTGACTCGGGGATGTGGAACCTTAGAACAGCTTGTTATGAGATTGTAGCTTATTATCATCGAACAGTTGACCGATTCTGCAATGTGAAACCTCAGAACAGCTTGTTATGAGATTACAACTCATTATCATCGAACTGTTGACCGATTCGGCGATGTAGAACCTCATAACAGCTTGTAATGAGATTGCAGCTTATTATCATCGAACGGTTGATCGATTTGGCGATGTGGAACCTTAGAACAGCTTATTATGAAATTACAACTCATTATCATCAAACGGTTGACCGATTCAGCGATGTGGAACCTCAGAATAGCTTCTTATGAGATTGCAGCTTATTATCATCGAACGGTTGACCGATTCGGCGATGTGGAACCTCAGAACAGCTTGTTACGAGATTGCAGCTCATTATCATCGAGTGGTTGACTGATTTGGTGATGTGGAACCTCAGAACAACTTGTTATGAGATTAGAACTCATTATCATCGAACGATTGACCGATTTGGTGATGTGGAACCTCAGAATAGCTTGTTATGAGATTGTAGTTGATTATCATCAAACAGTTGACCGATTCGCCGATGTGGAACTTCAAAATAGCTTGTTATGAGATTACAACTCATTATCATCGAACGGTTGACCGATTCAGCGTTGTGGAACCTCATAACAGCTTATTATGAGATTGCAGCTTATTATGATCAAACGGTTGACCGATTCGGCGATGTGGAACCTCAGAAAAGCTTCTTATGAGATTGCAACTCATTCTCATCAAACAGTTGACCGATTCGCTGATGTGGATCCTCAGAACAGTTTGTTATGAGATTACAACTCATTATCATCAAATGGTTGACCGATTCGGCGATGTAGAACCTCAGAATAGCTTGTTATGAGATTGCAGCTGATTATCATCAAACAGTTGATCGATTCGACAATGTAGAACCTCCGAATAGCTTGTTATGAGATTACAACTCATTATCATCGAACGGTTGACCAATTCAGTGATGTAGAACCTCAGAATAGCTTGTTATGATATCGCAGCTCATTATCATCAAACGGTTGACCAATTCGGCAATGTGGAATCTCAGAACAGCTTGTTATGAGATTACAACTCATTATCATCGAACGGTTGACCGATTCGGTCATGTAGAACCTCAGAATAGCTTGTTATGAGATTGCAGCTGATTATCATCGAATGATTGATCAATTCGGCGATGTGGAACCTCAGAATGGCTTGTTATGAGATTACAACTCATTATCATCGAACGGTTGACCGATTCGGCAATGTGGACACTCAGAATAGCTTGTTATGAGATTACAGCTTATTATCATCGAACGGTTGACCGATTCGACGATGTGAAACCTCAGAATAGCTTGTTATGGTATTACAACTCATTATCATCAAACGGTTGACCGATTCGGCGATGTAGAACCTCAGAACAAGTTGTTATGAGATTGCAGTTGATTATCATCGAACGATTGACCGATTCGGTGATGTGGAACCTCAAAATAGCTTGTTATGAGATTGCAGCTCATTATCATCAAACAGTTGACCGATTCGGCAATGTGGAACCTCAGAATAGCTTGTTATGAGATTACAACTCATTATCATTGAACGGTTGACCGATTCGATGATGTAGAACTTTAGAATAGCTTGTTATGAGATTGCAGCTGATTATCATCAAACGGTTGATCGATTCAGCAATGTGGAACCTTAGAACGGCTTGTTATGAGATTACAACTCATTATCATCGAACGGTTGACCGATTCGGCGATGTGGAACCTAAGAACAACTTGTTATGAGATTGCAGCTTATTATCATCGAACGGTTGACCGATTCGGTGATGTGGAACCTCAGAATAGCTTGTTATGAGATTGCAGTTTATTATCATCGAACGATTGACCGATTCGGCGATGTGGAACCTCAGAATGGCTTGTTATGAGATTATAACTCATTATCATCAAACGGTTGACCGATTCGGCGATGTGGAACCTCAGAATCGCTTGTTATGAGATTGCAGCTCATTATCATCAAATGGTTGACCGATTCAGCGATGTGGAACCACAGAATAGATTGTTATGAGATTATAACTCATTATAATCGAACGGTTGACCGATTCGGTGATGTAGAACTTTAGAACAGCTTGTTATGAGATTGCAGCTAATTATCATCGAGCGGTTCATCAATTCGGCGATGTGGAACCTCAGAACGGCTGGTTATGAGATTACAACTCATTATCATCGAACGGTTGACCGATTCAGCGATGTGGAACCTTAGAACGGCTTGTTATGAGATTACAACTCATTATCATCGAATGGTTGACCAATTCAATGATGTGGAACCTCAGAACAGCTTGTTATGAGATTGCATCTTATTATCATCGAACGGTTGACCGATTTGGTGATGTGGAACCTCAGAATAGCTTGTTATGAGATTGCAGCTCATTATCAACAAACGGTTGACCAATTCGGCGATGTGGAGCCTCAGAACAACTTGTTATGAGATTACAACTCATTATCATCGAACAGTTGACCGATTTGGTGATGTAGAACCTTAGAATAGCTTGTTATGAGATTGCAGCTGATTATCATCGAACGGTTGACAGATTCGGTGATGTGGAACCTCAGAACGGCTTGTTATGAGATTACAACTCATTATCATCGAACGGTTGACCGATTCTGTGATGTGGAACCTCAGAATAGCTTGTTATGAGATTGCAGCTCATTATCATCAAACGGTTGACCAATTCGGTGATGTAGAACCTCAGAATAGCTTGTTATGAGATTACAACTCATTATCATCGAATGGTTGACCGATTTAGCAATGTATAACCTCAAAATAGCTTGTTATGAGATTACAGCTGATTATCATCGAATGGTTGATCGATTCGGTGATGTGGAACCTCAGAACGGCTTGTTATGAGATTACAACTCATTATCATCGAATGGTTGACTGTTTCAACGATGTGAAACCTCAGAACAGCTTGTTATGAGATTACAACTCATTATAATCGAACAGTTGACCAATTCAGTGATGTAAAACCTCAGAACAGCTTGTTATGAGATTGTCGCTGCTAATCATCAAACGGTTGATCGATTTGGTGATGTGGAACCTCAGAATGGCTTGTTATGAGATTACAACTCATTATCATCAAACAGTTGACCGATTCGGCGATGTGAAACCTCAGAACAGCTCGTTATCAGATTACAACTCATTATCATCGAGCAGTTGACCGATTCAGCGATGTAGAACCTCAAAACAGCTTGTTATGAGATTACCGCTGATTATCATCAAACGGTTGATCGATTCGGCGATGTTGAACCTTAGAATGGTTTGTTATGAGATTACAACTCATTATCATTGAATGGTTGACTGATTCAGCGATGTGGAACCTCAGAACAGCTTGTTATAAGATTGCGGCTCATTATCATCAAACGGTTGACCGATTCGGCGATGTGGAACCTCAGAACAACTTATTATGAGATTGCAACTCATTATCATTGAACAGTTGATCGACTCGACGAAATGGAACCTCAGAACAGCTTGTTATGAGATTACAACTCATTATCATCGAACGGTTGACCGATTCCGTGATGTGGAACCTCAGAATGGCTTGTTATGAGATTACAACTCATTATCATCGAATGGTTGACCGATTTGGTGATGTGGAACCTCAGAACAGCTTGTTATGAGATTGCAGCTGATTATCATCAAACAGTTGACCGATTCGGCAATGTGGAACCTCAAAACGGCTTGTTATGAGATTACAATTGATTATCATCAAACGGTTGACTGATTCGGTTATCTGGAACCTCAAAATAGCTTGTTATGAGATTGCAGCTCATTATCATCAAACGGTTGACCGACTCAGTGATGTGGAACCTCAGAACAGCTTTTTATGAGATTACAACTCATTATCATCGAACGGTTGACCGATTCGGTGATGTAGAACCTCAAAATAGCTTGTTATGAGATTACAGCTGATTATCATCGAACGGTTGATCGATTCGGCAATGTGGAACCTCAGAATGGCTTGTTATGAGATTACAGCTCATTATCATTGAACGGTTGACCGATTCGGCGATGTGGAACCTCAGAACAGCTTGTTATGAGATTGCATCTTATTATCATCCAACGATTGACCGATTCAGCGATGTGGAACCTCAGAATAGCTTGTTATAAGATTGCAGCTCATTATCATCGAACGGTTGACCGATTCGGCGACGTGGAACCTCAAAACAGCTTGTTATGAGATTGAAACTCATTATCATCGAATGGTTGATCAATTCGGCGATGTGGAACCTCAGAACAGCTTGT
>MU221250.1:123149-146857 GCA_018584345.1 Thuja plicata
ATGACTGACTCGGGGATGTGGAACTTCAGAACAGCTTGTTATGAGATTACAACTCATTATCATCAAACGGTTGACCGATTCGGCGATGTAGAACCTAAGAATAGCTTGTTATGTTGTAGCTGATTATCATCGAACAGTCGATCGATACGGCGATGTGAAAACTCAGAATGGCTTGTTATGAGATTACAACTCATTATCATTGGACGGTTGATCAATTTAGTGATGTGGAACCTTAGAACAGCTTGTTATAAGATTGTAGCTTATCATCATCGAACGGTTGACCGATTCGGCGATGTGAAACCTCAGAACAGTTTGTTATGAGATTGCAACTCATTATCATCAAATGGTTGACCGATTCGGTGATGTGGAGCCACAGAACAGCTTGTTATGAGATTACAATTCATTATCATCGAACGGTTGACCGATTCGGCGATATAGAACCTCAGAACAGCTTGTTATGAGATTACAACTCATTATCATCGAACAGTTGACCGAGTCAGCGATGTGGAACCTTAGAACAGCTTGTTATGAGATTATAACTCATTATCATCGAACGGTTGACCGATTCGGCGATGTAGAACCTCAGAACAACTTGTTATGAGATTGCAGCTGATTATCATCGAACGGTTGATCGATTTGGTGATGTGGAACATCAGAACAGCTTTATGAGATTCCAACTCATTATCAACGAACGGTTGACCGATTTGGCGATGTGGAACCTCACAACAGCTTGTTATGATATTGAAGCTTATTATCATCGAACGGTTGATTGATTCGGCTATGTGAAACCTCAGAACAGCTTGTTATGAGATTACAACTCATTATCATCGAACGGTTGACCGATTCGGCAATGTAGAACCTCAGAACATCTTGTTATGAGATTGCAGCTGATTATCATTGAACGGTTGATCAATTCGGCAATGTGGAACCTCAGAACGGCTTGTTATGAGATTACAACTCATTCTCATCAAATGGTTGACTTATTCGGCGATGTGGAACCTCAGAACAGCTTGTTATAAGATTGCAACTCATTATCATCGAACGGTTGACTGATTCGGCGATGTGGAACCTCAGAACAACTTTTTATGTGATTGAAACTCATTATCATCAAACACTTGATCGATTCAGCGATGTGGAACCTCAGAATAGCTTGTTATGAGATTACAACTCATTATCATCGAACGGTTGATCGAATCAGCGATGCGGAACCTCAGAACGGCTTGTTATGAGATTACAACTCATTATCATCGAATGGTTGACCGATTCGGTGATGTGGAACCTCATAACAGCTTGTTATGAGATTGCAGCTCATTATCATCGAACGGTTGACCGATTCAGCGATGTGAAACCTCAGAATAGCTTGTTATGAGATTGCAGCTAATTATCATCAAACGGTTGACTGATTCGATGATGTAGAACCTCAGAATGACTTGTTATGAGATTACAGCTCATTATCATCAAACGGTTGACCAATTCAGCGATGTGGAACCTCAGAATAGCTTGTTATGAGATTGCAGCTCATTCGCATCAAACGGTTGACCAATTTGGTGATATGGAACCTCAGAACAGCTTGTTATGAAATTACAACTCATTATCATCAAACGGTTGACCAATTCGGCGATGTAGAACCTCAGAACAGCTTGTTATGAGATTACAGGTGATTATCATTGAACGGTTGATCGATTCGGCGATGTGAAACCTCAGAACAGCTTGTTATGAGATTACAACTCATTATCATCGAACGGTTGACTGATTCGGCGATGTAGAACCTTAGAATAGCTTGTTATGAGATTGCAGCTGATTATCATCAAACGGTTGATCGATTCGGTGATGTGGAACCTCAGAACAGCTTCTTATGAGATTACAACTCATTATCATCGAACGGTTGACCGATTTGGTGATGTGGAACCTCACAACAACTTGTTATGAGATTACAGCTTATTATCATCGACCGGTTGACCGATTTGGTGATGTGGAACCTCAGAACAGCTTGTTATGAGATTATAGCTCATTATCATCAAATAGTTGACCGATTCGGCGATGTGGAACCTCAGAATAGCTTGTTAAGAGATTACAACTCATTATCATCGAACAATTGACCGATTTGGTGATGTAGAACCTCAGAATAGCTTGTTATGAGATTACAGCTGATTATCATCGAAGAGTTGATCGATTCGGTGATGTGGAACCTCATAACGGCTTGTTATGACATTGCAGCTCATTATCATCAAACGGTTGATCGATTTGGTGATGTGGAACCTCAGAACAGCTTGTTATGAGATTACAACTCATTATCATCAAACGGTTGACCGATTTGGCGATGTGGAACCTCAGAACAACTTGTTATGAGATTACAGCTTATTATCATCGACCGGTTGACCGATTTGGTGATGTGGAACCTCAAAACAGCTTGTTATGAGATTATAGCTCATTATCATCAAACAGTTGACTGATTCGGCAATGTGGAACCTCAGAATAGCTTGTTAAGAGATTACAACTCATTATCATCAAACAATTGACCGATTTGGCGATGTAGAACCTCAGAACAGCTTGTTATGAGATTACAACTCATTATCATCGAACAGTTGATCGATTCGGCGATGTCGAACCCCAGAATGGCTTGTTATGAGATTATAACTCATTATCATCAAACGGTTGACCGATTCAGCGATGTGGAACCTCAGAATAGCTTGTTATGAGATTGTAGCTCATTATCATCAAACGGTTGACCGATTCAGTGATGTGGAACCTCAAAATAGCTTGATATGAGATTACAACTCATTATCATCAAATGGTTGACTGATTTGGTGATGTATAACCTCAGAACAGCTTGTTATGACATTGCAGCTAATTATCATCGAATGGTTGACCGATTCGGTGATGTGGAACCTCAGAATGCCTTTTTATGAGATTACAACTCATTATCATCGAACGGTTGACTGATTTGGCGATGTGGAACCTCAGAACAACTTGTTATGAGATTGTAGCTCATGATCACCAAATGGTTGACCAATTCGGCGATGTGGAACCTCAGAACAACTTGCTATGAGATTACAACTCATTATCATCGAACGGCTGACCGATTCGGCGATGTAGAACCTCAGAACAGCTTGTTATGAGATTTTAGCTAATTATCATCGAACAGTTGATGGATTCGGCGATGTGGAACCTCAGAACGGCTTGTTATGAGATTACAACTCATTATCATCGAACGGTTGACTTACTCGGGGATGTGGAACCTCAGAACAGCTTGTTATGAGATTACAACTTATTATCATCGAATGGTTGACCGATTCAGCGATGTAGAACCTAAGAACAACTTGTTATGTTGTAGCTGATTATCATCGAACAGTCGATCGATATGGTGATGTGGAAACTCAGAACGGCTTGTTATGAGGTTACAACTCATTATCATTGAACGGTTGATCAATTCAGTGATGTGGAACCTTAAAACAACTTGTTATAAGATTGTAGCTTATCATCATCGAACGGTTGACCGATTCGGCGATGTGAAACCTCAGAACAGCTTGTTATGACATTGCAACTCATTATCATCAAACGGTTGACATATTCGGTGATGTGGAGCCATAGAATAGCTTGTTATGAGATTACAACTCATTATCATCGAACGGTTGACCAATTCGGCGATATAGAACCTCAGAACAGCTTGTTATGAGATTACAACTCATTATCATCGAACGGTTGACTGAGTTGGTGATGTGGAACCTTAGAACAGCTTGTTATGAGATTATAACTCATTATCATCGAACGGTTGACCGATTCGGTGATGTAGAACCTCAGAACAACTTGTTATGAGATTGCAAATGATTATCATCGAACGGTTGATCCATTTGGCGATGTGGAACATCAGAACAGCTTTATGAGATTCCAACTCATTATCAACGAACGGTTGACCGATTTTGTGATGTGGAACCTCACAACAGCTTGTTATGATATTGCAGCTTATTATCATCGAACGGTTGATTGATTCGGCTATGTGAAACCTCAGAACAGCTTGTTATGAGATTACAACTCATTATCACCGAACGGTTGACCGATTCAGCAATGTAGAACCTCAGAACATCTTGTTATGAGATTGCAGCTGATTATCATTGAACGGTTGATCAATTCGGCGATGTGGAACCTCAGAACGGCTTGTTATGAGATTACAACTCATTATCATCGAATGGTTGACTTATTCGGCGATGTGGAACCTCAGAACAGCTTGTTATAAGATTGCAACTCATTATCATCGAACGGTTGACTGATTCGGCGATGTGGAACCTCAAAACAGCTTTTTATGTGATTGAAACTCATTATCATCAAATAGTTGATCGATTCAGCGATGTGGAACCTAAGAATAGCTTGTTATGAGATTACAACTCATTATCATCGAACGGTTGATCGAATCAGCGATGTGGAACCTCAGAACGGCTTGTTATGAGATTACAACTCATTATCATCGAATGGTTGACCGATTTGGTGATGTGGAACCTCATAACAGCTTGTTATGAGATTGCAGCTCATTATCATCGAACGGTTGACTGATTTAGCGATGTGGAACCTCAGAACAGCTTGTTATGAGATTGCAGCTAATTATCATCAAACGGTTGACTGATTCGATGATGTAGAACCTTAGAATGACTTGTTATGAGATTACAACTCATTATCATCAAACGGTTGACCAATTCGGCGATGTGGAACCTCAGAATAGCTTGTTATGAGATTGCAGCTCATTCGCATCAAACGGTTGACCAATTCGGTGATATGGAACCTCAGAACAGCTTTTTATGAAATTACAACACATTATCATCAAACGGTTGACCAATTCGGCGATGTAGAACCTCAGAACAGCTTGTTATGAGATTACAGCTGATTATCATTGAACGGTTGATCGATTCGGCGATGTGAAACCTCAGAATAGTTTGTTATGAGATTACAACTTATTATCATCGAACGGTTGACTGATTCGGCGATGTAGAACCTTAGAATAGCTTGTTATAAGATTGCAGCTGATTATCATCGAACGGTTGATCGATTCGGTGATGTGGAACCTCAGAACATCTTGTTATGAGATTACAACTCATTATCATCGAACGGTTGACCGATTTGGCGATGTGGAACCTCAGAACAACTTGTTATGAGATTACAGCTTATTATCATCGACCGGTTGATCGATTTGGTGATGTGGAACCTCAGAACAGCTTGTTATGAGATTAGAGCTCATTATCATCAAACAGTTGACCGATTCGGCGATGTGGAACCTCTGAATAACTTGTTAAGAGATTACAACTCATTATCATCGAACAATTGACCGATTTGGCGATGTGGAACCTCAGAATAGCTTGTTATGAGATTGCAGCTGATTATCATCAAACGGTTGACCAATTCAGCAATGTGGAACCTCAAAGCGGCTTGTTATGAGATTACAATTGATTATCATCAAACGGTTGACCGATTCGGTGATCTGGAACCTCAAAATAGCTTGTTATGAGATTGCAGCTCATTATCATCAAACGGTTGACCGACTCAGTGATGTGGAACCTCAGAACAACTTTTTATGAGATTACAACTCATTATCATCGAATGGTTGACCGATTCGGCGATGTAGAACCTCAGAATAGCTTGTTATGAGATTACAGCTGATTATCATCGAACGGTTGATCGATTCGGCAATGTGGAACATCAGAATGGCTTGTTATGAGATTACAACTCATTATCATTGAACGGTTGACCGATTCGGCGATGTGGAACCTCAAAATAGCTTGTTATGAGATTACATCTTATTATCATCGAACGGTTGACCGATTCGGCAATGTGGAACCTCAGAATAGCTTGTTATAAGATTGCAGCTCATTATCATCGAACGGTTGACCGATTTGGCGACGTGGAACCTCAAAATAGCTTGTTATGAGATTGCAACTCATTATCATCGAACGGTTGATCAATTCGGCGATGTGGAACCTCAGAACAGCTTGTTATGAGATTACAACTCATTATCATCGAACAGTTGATCGATTCGGCGATGTGGAACCCCAGAATGGCTTGTTATGAGATTATAACTCATTATCATCAAACGGTTGACCGATTCGGCGATGTGGAACCTCAGAATAGCTTGTTATGAGATTGTAGGTCATTATCATCAAACGGTTGTCCGATTCAGTGATGTGGAACCTCAAAACAGCTTGATATGAGATTACAACTCATTATCATCAAACGGTTGACTGATTTGGTGATGTAGAACCTCAGAACAGCTTGTTATGACATTGCAGCTGATTATCATCGAATGGTTGACCGATTTGGTGATGTGGAACCTCAGAATGGCTTGTTATGAGATTACAACTTATTATCATCGAACGGTTGACTGATTTGGCGATGTGGAACCTCAGAACAACTTGTTATGAGATTGTAGCTCATGATCACCAAATGGTTGACCGATTCGGCGATGTGGAACCTCAGAACAACTTGTTATGAGATTACAACTCATTATCATCGAACGGTTGACCGATTCGGCGATTTAGAACCTCAGAATAGCTTGTTATGAGATTTCAGCTAATAATCATCGAACAGTTGATGGATTCGGCGATGTGGAACCTTTGAACGGCTTGTTATGAGATTACAACTCATTATCATCGAACGGTTGACTGACTCGGGGATGTGGAACCTTAGAATAGCTTGTTATGAGATTGTAGCTTATTATCATCGAACGGTTGACCGATTCGGCAATGTGAAACCTCAGAATAGCTTGTTATGAGATTACAACTCATTATCATCAAACGGTTGACAAATTCGGCGATGTAGAACCTCAGAACAGCTTGTAATGAGATTGCAGCTGATTATCATCGAACGGTTGATCGATTCGGCAATGTGGAACCTTAGAATGGCTTGTTATGAGATTACAATTCATTATCATCGAACGGTTGACCGATTTGGCGATGTGGAACCTCAGAATAGCTTGTTATGAGATTGCAGCTTATTATCATCAAACGGTTGACCGATTCGGTGATGTGGAACCTCAGAACAGCTTGTTACGAGATTGCAGCTCATTATCATCGAACGGTTGACTGATTCGGTGATGTGGAACCTCAGAATAATTTGTTATGAGATTACAACTCATTATCATCAAACGATTGACCGATTCGGTGATGTGCAACCTCAGAACTGCTTGTTATGACATTGCAGCTGATTATCATCAAACAGTTGACCGATTTGGCGATGTGGAACCTCAAAATAGCTTGTTATGAGATTACAACTCATTATCATCGAACGGTTGACCGATTCGGCGATGTGGAACCTCATAATAGCTTGTTATGAGATTGCAGCTTATTATCATCAAACGGTTGACCGATTCGGGGATGTGGAACCTCAGAAAAGCTTGTTATAAGATTGCAGCTCATTCTCATCAAACGGTTGATCGATTCGGTGATGTGGAACCTCAGACCAGCTTTTTATGAGATTACAACTCATTATCATCAAATGGTTGACCGATTCGGTGATGTAAAACCTCAGAATAGCTTGTTATGAGATTGCAGCTGATTATCATCGAACGGTTGATCGATTCAGCAATGTGGAACCTCAGAATAGCTTGTTATGAGATTACAACTCATTATCATCGAACGGTTGACCGATTCACTTATGTGGAACCTCAGAATAACTTGTTATGATATTGCAGCTCATTATCATCGAACGGTTGACCGATTCAGCAATGTGGAGTCTCAGAACAGCTTGTTATGAGATTACAACTCATTATCATCGAACGGTTGACCGATTCGGTCATGTAGAACCTCAGAATAGCTTGTTATGACATTGCAGCTGATTATCATCGAATGATTGATCAATTCGGCGATGTGGAACCTCAGAACGGCTTGTTATGAGATTACAACTCATTATCATCGAACGGTTCACCGATTCGGCAATTTGGACCCTCAGAACAGCTTGTTATGAGATTGCAGCTTATTATATTGAACGGTTTACCGATTTGGCGATGTGAAACCTCAGAACAGCTTGTTATGGTATTACAACTCATTATCATCAAACGGTTGACCGATTCAGCGATGTAGAACCTCAGAACTTGTTATGAGATTACAGCTGATTATCATCGAACAATTGACCGATTTGGTGATGTGGAACCTCAAAATAGCTTGTTATGAGATTGCAGCTCATTATCATCAAACAGTTGACCGATTCGGCGATGTGGAACTTCAGAATAGCTTGTTATAAGATTAAAACTCATTATCATTGAACGGTTGACCGATACGGTGATGTAGAACTTCAGAATAGCTTGTTATGAGATTGCAGCTGATTATCATCGAACGGTTGATCGATTCGGCGATGTGGAGCCTTAGAACGGCTTGTTATGAGATTACAACTCATTATCATCGAACGGTTGACCGATTCGGTGATGTGAAACCTAAGAACAGCTTGTTATGAGATTGCAGCTTATTATCATCGAATGGTTGACCGATTCGATGATGTGGAACCTCAGAATAGCTTGTTATGAGATTATAACTCATTATAATCTAACGGTTGACCGATTCGGTGATCTAGAACTTCAAAACAGCTTGTTATGAGATTGCAGCTGATTATCATCGAACGGTTCATCAATTTGGCGATGTGGAACCTCAGAACGGCTGCTTATGAGATTACAACTCATTATCATCGAACGGTTGACCGATTAAGCGATGTGGAACCTCAGAACGGCTTGTTATGAGATTACAACTCATTATCATCAAATAGTTGACTGATTCGGCGATGTGGAACCTCAGAACAGCTTGTTATGAGATTGCAGCTTATTATCATCGAACGATTGACCGATTCAGCGATGTGGAACCTCAGAACAGCTTGTTATGAGATTGCAACTCATTATCATAAAATGGTTGACCGATTCGGCGATGTGGAACCTCATAACAGCTTGTTATGAGATTACAACTCATTATCATCGAACGATTGAGTGATTTGAGATTACAACTCATTATCATCGAACGTTTGACCAATTCGGTGATGTGGAACCTCAAAACAGCTTTTTATGATATTAGAGCTTATTATCATCAAACGGTTGACCGATTCGGCGATGTGATACCTCAGAACAACTTGTTATGAGATTACAACTCATTATCATTGAACGATTGACCGATTCAGTGATGTAGAACCTCAGAACAGCTTGTTATGAGATTGCAGCTGATTATCATTGAATGGTTCATCGATTCAGTGATGTGGAACCTCAGAACGGCTTGTTATGAGATTATAACTCATTATCATCAAATGGTTGACCGATTCAGCAATGTGGAACCTCAGAACAGCTTGTTATGAGATTGTAGCTTATTATCATCGAACGGTTGACCGATTTGGCGATGTGGAACCTCAGAACAGCTTGTTATGAGATTGCAGCTCATTATCATTGAATGGTTGACTGATCCGGTGATGTAGAACCTCAGAACAGCTTGTTATGAGATTACAACTCATTATCATCGAACGCTTGACCGATTTGGTGATGTAGAACCTCAGAATAGCTTGTTATGAGATTGCAGCTGATTATCATCGAACGGTTGACCGATTCTGCGAGGTACAACCTCAGAACGGTTGACCGATTCGGCTAAGTAAAACCTCAGAATAGCTTGTTATGAGATTGCAGTTGATTATCATCGAACAGTTGATCAATTCGGGGATGTGGAACCTTAGAATGGCTTTTTATGAGATTACAACTCATTATCATCGAACGGTTGGCCGATTCGGCGATGTGGAACCTCAGAACAGCTTGTTATGAAATTGCAGCTTATTATCATCGAACGGTTGACCGATTCGGCGATGTGAAACCTCAGAACAGCTTGTTATGAGATTACAACTAATTATCATCGAATGGTTGATCGATTCGGCAATGTAGAACTTGAGAACAACTTATTATGAGATTGCAACTGATTGTCATCGAACGGTTGATCAATTCGGTGATGTGGAACCTCAGAACGGTTTGTTATGAGATTACAACTCATTATCATCGAACGGTTAACCGATTCGGTGATGTGGAACCTCAGAATAGTTTTTTATGAGATTGTAGCTTATTATCATCGAATGGTTGACCGATTCAGCGATGTGAAACCTCAGAACAACTTGTTATGAGATTACAACTCATTATCATCGAATGGTTGACCAATTCAGCGATGTCGAACCTCAGAATAGCTTGTTATGAGATTGCAGCTCATTATCATCGAATAGTTGATCGATTCGGCGATGTGGAACCTCAGAATAGCTTGTTATGAGATTACAACTCATTATCATTGAACGGTTGACCGATTCAGTGATGTGGAACCTCAAAATAGCTTGTTATGAGATTGCAGCATATTATCATCGAACGGTTGACCGATTCGACGATGTAGAATCTCAGAATAGCTTGTTATGAGATTGCAGCTCATTATTATCGAACGATTGACTGATTCGGTGATGTGGAACCTCAAAATAGCTTGTTATGAAATTACAACTCATTATCATCGAACGATTGACCGATTCGGTGATGTAGAACCTCGAAATAGCTTGTTATGAGATTACAGCTGATTATCATCGAACTATTGACCGATTCGGCGATGTGGAACCTCAGAACGGCTTGTTATGGGATTACAACTCATTATCATCGAACGGTTGACTGATTCAGCAATGTGGAACCTCAGAACAGCTTGTTATGAGAATGCAGCTCATTATGATCAAACAATTAACCGATTCGGCGATGTGGAACCTTAGAACAACTTGTTATTAGATTACAACTCATTATCATCAAACGGTTGACCGATTCGGCAATGTAGAACCTTAGAACAACTTGTTATGAGATTGTAGCTGATTATCATCGAACGGTTGATCGATTCAGGGATGTGGAACCTCAGAACAACTTGTTATGAGATTATAACTCATTATCATCGAATGGTTGACCGATTCGGTGATGTGGAACCTCAGAACAACTTGTTATGAGATTGCAGCTTATTATCACCGAACAGTTGACTGATTCGGTGATGTGAAACCTCAAAATAGCTTATTATGAGATTACAATTCATTATCATCGAACGGTTGACCGATTCGGCGATGTAGAACCTTAGAACAGCTTGTTATAAGATTGCAAAAGATTATCATCGAATGGTTGATCGATTCGGCGATATGGAACCTCAGAATGGCTTGTTATGAGATTACAACTCGTTATCATCGAACGGTTGACTGATTCGGCGATGTGGAACCTCAGAACAGATTGTTATAATATTGCAGCTCATTATCATCGAACGGTTGACCGATTCGGCGATGTGGAACCTCAAAACAACTTGTTATGAGATTGCAACTCATTATCATCGAACGGTTGATCGATTCGACGATGTGGAACCTCAGAACAGCTTGTTATGAGATTACAACTCATTATCATCGAACGGTTGATCGATTCGGCGATGTGGAACCTCAGAACGGCTTCTTATGAGATTATAACTCATTATCATCGAACGGTTGACCGATTCGGTGATGTGGAACCTCAGATCAGCTTGTTATGAGATTGCAGCTCATTATCATCGAATGGTTGACCGATTTGGCAATGTGGAACCTTAGAATAGCTTGTTATGAGATTACAACTCATTATCATCGAACGGTTGACCGATTTGGTGATGTAAAACCTTAGAATAGCTTGTTATGAGATTGTAGCTGATTATCATCGAACAGTTGACCGATTCGGCGATGTGGAACCAAACAACGCCTTGTTATGAGATTACAACTCACTATCATCGAACGGTTGACAGATTCGGCGATGTGGAACCTTAGAACAGCTTGTAATGAGATTGCATTTCATTATCATCGAACGGTTGATAGATTCGACGGTGTGGAACCTCAGAATAACTTCTTATTAGATTACAACTCATTATCATCGAACGGTTGACCGATTCGGTGATGTAGAACCTCAGAATAGCTTGTTGTGAGATTGTAGCTGATTATCATCAAACAGTTGATTGATTCAGCGATGTGGAACCTCCAAACGACTTTTTATGAGATTACAACTCATTATCATCGAACGGTTGACCGATTTGGCGATGTGGAACCTCAAAAGAGCTTGTTATGAGATTACAGCTCATTATCATCAAACGGTTGACCGATTCGGTGATGTGGAACCTCAGAACAGCTTGTTATTAGATTACAACTCATTATCATCTAACTGTTGATCGATTCGGCGATGTAGAACCTAAGAACAGCTTGTTATGTTGTAGCTGATTATCATCGAACGGTCGATCGATACGGTGATGTGGAAACTCAGAACGGCTTGTTATGAGATTACAACTCATTATCATCGAACGATTGATCAATTCAGTGAAGTGGAACCTTAGAACAGCTTGTTATGAGATTGTAGCTTATCATCATCGAACAGTTAACCGATTCGGCGATGTGAAACCTCAGAATAGCTTTTTATGAGATTGCAACTCATTATCATCAAATGGTTGACTGATTCGATGATGGGGAACCAGAGAACAGCTTGTTATGAGATTACAACTCATTATCATCGAACGGTTGACCGATTCGGCGATGTAGAACCTCAGAACATCTTGTTATGAGATTACAACTTATTATCATCGAACGGTTGACCGATTCGGCGATGTGGGACCTTAGAACAGCTTGTTATGAGATTATAACTCATTATCATCGAACGGTTGACCGATTCGGCAATGTAGAACCTCAGAACAACTTGTTATGAGATTGCAGGTTATTATCATCGAACGGTTGATCGATTTGGCGATGTGGAACCTCAGAATAGCTTTATGAGATTACAACTCATTATCATCGAACAGTTGACCGATTTGGCGATGTGGAACCTCACAACAGCTTGTTATGAGATTACAGCTTATTATCATCAAACGGTTGACTGATTCGGCTATGTGAAACCTCAGAACAGCTTGTTATGAGATTACAACTCATTATCATCGAACGGTTAACCAATTCGGCAATGTAGAACCTCAGAACAGCTTGTTATGAGATTGGAACTGATTATCATTTAACGGTTGATCAATTCGGTGATGTGGAACCTCAGAATGGCTTGTTATGAGATTACAACTCATTATCATCGAATGGTTGACTGATTCGGCGATGTGGAACCTCAGAACAGCTTGTTATAAGATTGCAACTCATTATCATCGAACTGTTGACTGATTCGGCGATGTGGAACCTCAGAATAGCTTGTTATGAGACTGAAACTCATTATCATCAAATAGTTGATCGATTCAGTGATGTGGAAACTCAGAATAGCTTATTATGAGATTACAACTCATTATCATCGAACGGTTGATCGAATCAATGATGTCGAACCTCAGAACGGCTTGTTATGAGATTATAGCTCATTATCATCGAATGGTTGACCGATTCGGTGATGTGGAACCTCAGAACAGCTTGTTATGAGATTGCAGCTCATTATCATCAAACGGTTGACCGATTCGGTGATGTGGAACCTCAGAATAGCTTGTTATGAGATTACAACTCATTATCATCAAATGGTTGACCAATTCGGCGATGTAGAACCTCAGAACAGCTTGTTATGAGATTACAGTTGATTATCATTGAACGGTTGATCGATTCAGCGATGTCAAACCTCAGAACAGCTTGTTATGAGATTACAACTCATTATCATCGAACGGTTGACTGATTCGGCGATGTAGAACCTTAGAACAGCTTGTTATGAGATTGCAGCTGATTATCATCGAACGGATGATCAATTCGGTTATGTGGAACCTCAGAACGGCTTGTTATGAGATTACAACTCATTATCATCAAACGGTTGATCGATTCTGCAATGTGGAACCTCAGAACAGCTTGTTACGAGTATATAGCTCATTATCATCAAACGGTTGACCGATTTGGCGATGTGGAACCTCAGAATAGCTTGTTAAGAGATTACAACTCATTATCATCAAACAATTGACCGATTCGGCGATGTAGAACCTCAGAACAGCTTGTTATGATATTGCAACTGATTATCATCGAACAGTTGATCGATTCGGTGATGTGGAACCTCAGAACGGCTTGTTATGAGATTACAACTCATTATCATCAAACGGTTGATCGATTCTGCAATGTGGAACCTCAGAACAACTTGTTATGAGATTACAGCTAGTTATCATCGAACGGTTGACCGATTCGATGATGTGAAACCTCAGAAGAGCTTGTTATGAGATTACAATTCATTATCATTAAATGGTTGACCGATTCGGTGATGTAGAACCTCAAAATAGCTTGTTATGAGATTGCAGCTGATTATCATCCAACGGTTGATCGATTTGGTGATGTGGAACCTTAGAATGGCTTGTTATGAGATTACAACTCATTATCATCGAATGGTTGACCGATTCAATGACGTGGAACCTTAGAACAGCTTGTTATGAGATTGCAGCTTATTATCATCGAATGGTTGACCGATTTGGCGATGTGGAACCTCAGAACAGCTTGTTATGAGATTGCAGCTCATTATCATCAAACGGTTGACCGATTCGATGATGTGGAACCTCAAAACAACTTGTTATGAGACTACAACTCATTATCATCGAACGGTTGACCGATTCGGTGATGTAGAACCTTAGAATAGCTTGTTATGAGATTGCAGTTGATTATCATCGAACGGTTGACAGATTTGGCGATATGGAACCTTAGAACGGCTTGTTATGAGATTACAACTCATTATCATCGAACGGTTGACCAATTTGGTGATGTGGAACCTCAGAATAGCTTGTTATGAGATTGCAGCTCATTATCATCGAACGATTGACCGATTCGATGATGTGGAACCTCAGAATAGCTTGTTATGAGATTACAACTCATTATCATCGAATGGTTGACCGATTTAGCAATGTAGAACCTCAGAATACCTTGTTATGTGATTACAGCTGATTATCATCGAACGGTTGATCGTTTCAGTGATGTGGAACCTCAAAATGGCTTTTTATGAGATTACAACTCATTATCATCAAACGGTTGATCGATTGGGCGACGTGGAACCTTAGAATGGTTTGTTATGAGATTACAACTCATTATCATTGAACGGTTGACCGATTCGGCGATGTGGAACCTCAGAACAGCTTGTTATAAGATTACAGCTCATTATCATCGAACGGTTGACTGATTCAGCGATGTGGAACCTCAGAACAAATTATTATGAGATTGCAACTCATTATCATCGAACGGTTGATCGATTCGACGAAATGGAACCTCAGAACAGCTTGTTATGAGATTACAACTCATTATCATCGAACGGTTGATCGATTCGACGATGTGGAACCTCAAAATGGCTTGTTATGAGATTACAACTCATTATCATCGAATGGTTGACCGATTTGGCGATGTGAAACCTCAGAACAACTTGTTATGAGATTGCAGCTGATTATCATCGAACGGTTGATCGATTCAACAATGTGGAACCTCAGAATGGCTTGTTATGAGATTACAACTCATTATCATTGAACGGTTGACCGATTCGGCGATGTGGAACCTTAGAATAGCTTGTTATGAGATTGTAGCTTATTATCATCGAACGGTTGACCGATTCGGCGATGTGGAACCTCAGAATAGCATGTTATAAGATTGTAGCTCATTATCATCGAACGGTTGACCAATTCGGCGATGTGGAACCTCAAAACATCTTGTTATGAGATTGCAACTCATTATCATCGAACGGTTGATCAATTCGGCGATATGGAACCTCAAAACAGCTTGTTATGAGATTATAACTCATTATCATCAAACGGTTGACCGATTCGGGGATGTGGAACCTCAGAATAGCTTGTTATGAGATTAGAGCTCATTATCATCAAACGGTTGACCGATTTAGTGATGTGGAACCTCAAAACAACTTATTATGAGATTACAACTCATTATCATCAAATGGTTGACTGATTTGGTTATGTAGAACCTCAGAACAGCTTGTTTTGACATTGCAGCTGATTATCATCGAATGGTTGACCGATTCGGCGATGTAGAACCTCAGAACAACTTGTTATGAGATTTCAGTTGATTATCATCGAATAGTTGATCGATTCGGCGATGTGGAACCTCAGAACGGCTTGTTATGAGATTACAACTCATTATCATCGAACGGTTCACTGACTCAAGGATGTGGAACCTCAGAACAGCTTGTTATGAGATTGTAGCTTATTATCATCGAACGGTTGACTGATTCGGCAATGTGAAACCTCATAATAGCTTGTTATAAGATTACAACTCATTATCATCAAATGCTTGACCGATTTGGCGATGTAGAAACTCAGAATAGCTTGTAATGAGATTGCAGTTGATTATCATCGAACGGTTGATCGATTCGGCGATGTGGAACCTTAGAAAGGCTTGTTATGAGACTACAACTCATTATCATCGAACGGTTGACCGATTCGGCGATGTGGAACCTCAGAATAGCTTATTATGAAACTGTAGCTTATTATCATCGAACGGCTGACCGATTCGGCGATGTGGAACCTCAGAACAACTTGTTACGAGATTACAGCTCATTATCCTCGAATAGTTGACTGATTCGGTGATGTGGAACCTCAGAACAACTTGTTATGAGATTACAACTCATTATCATCGAACGATTGACCGATTTGGTGATGTGGAACCTCAGAACAGCTTGTTATGAGATTGCAGCTGATTATCATCAAACAGTTGACCGATTCGGAGATGTGGAACCTCAAAATAGCTTGTTATGAGATTACAACTCATTATCATCGAACGGTTGACCGATTCGGCGATGTGGAACCTCATAACAGCTTGTTATGAGATTGCAGCTTATTATCATCAAACGGTTGACTGATTCGGCGATGTGGAACCTCAGAAAAGCTTGTTATGAGATTGCAGCTCATTCTCATCAAACGGTTGAGCGATTCGGTGATGTGGAACCTCAGAACAGCTTGTTATGAGATTACAACTCATTATCATCAAATGGTTGACCGATTCGGCGATGTAGAACCTCAGAATAGCTTGCTATGAGATTGCAGCTGGTTATCATCGAACGGTTGATCGATTCGGCAATGTGGAACCTCAGAATGGCTTGTTATGAGATTACAACTCATTATCATCAAACGGTTGACCGATTCAGCAATGTGGAACCTCAGAACAGCTTGTTATGAGATTGTAACTTATTATCATAGAATAGTTGACCGTTTCGGCGATGTGAAACCTTAGAACAGCTTGTTATTAGATTAAAACTCATTATCATCGAATGGTTGACCGATTTGGCGATGTAGAACCTCAAAACAACTTGTTATGAGATTGGAGTTGATTATCATCGAACGGTTGATCGATTCGGCAATGTGGAACCTCAGAACGGCTTGTTATGAGATTACAACTCATTATCATCGAACGGTTGACCGATTACATGATGTGGAACCTCAGAAAAGCTTGTTATGAGATTGTAGCTTATTATCATCAAACAATTGACCGATTTGGCGATGTGGAACCTCAGAACAGCTTGTTAAAAGATTGCAGCTCATTATCATCAAACGGTTGACTGATTCGGCGATGTGAAACCTCAGAACAACTTGTTATGAGATTACAACTCATTATCGTCGAACGATTGACCGATTCAATGATGTGGAACCTCAGAACAGCTTGTTATGAGATTGCAGCTGATTATCATCAAACAGCTGACCGATTCGGTGATGTGGAACCTCAAAATAGTTTGTTATGAGATTATAACTCATTATTATCGAACGGTTGACCGATTTGGTGATGTGGAACATCAGAATAGCTTGTTATGATATTGTAGCTCATTATCATCGAACGCTTGACAGATTCAGCAATGTGGAATCTCAGAATAGCTTGTTATGAGATTACAACTCATTATCATCGAACGGTTGAAAGATTCGGTCATGTAGAACCTCAGAACAGCTTGTTATGAGATTGCAGTTGATTATCATCGAATGATTGATCAATTCGGCGATGTGGAACCTCAGAACGGCTTGTTATGAGATTACAACTCATTATCATCGAACGATTGACCGATTCGGCAATGTGGACCCTCAGAACAGCTTGTTATGAGATTGCAGCTTATTATCATCAAACGGTTGACCAATTCGGCGATGTGAAACCTCAGAACAGCTACTTATGGTATTATAACTCATTATCATCAAACGGTTGCCCGATTCGGCGATGTAGAACCTTAGAACAACTTGTTATGAGATTGCAGCTGATTATCATTGAACAGTTGATCGATTCAGCGATGTGGAACCTCAAAACGGCTTGTTATGAGATTACAACTCATTATCATCGAACGATTGACTGATTTGGCGATGCAGAACCTTAGAACAGCGTGTTATAAGATTGCAACTCATTATCATCGAACGGTTGACCGATTCGGTGATGTGGAACCTCAGAACAACTTGTTATGAAATTGCAACTCATTATCATCGAACGGTTGATCGATTCAACGATGTGGAACTTTAGAACAGCTTGTTATGAGATTACAACTCATTATCATCGAACGGTTGATCGATTCCGCGATGTGGAACCTCAGAATGGCTTGTTATGAGATTACAACTCATTACCATCGAACGGTTGACCGATTTGGCAATGTGGAACCTCAGAATAGCTTGTTATGAGATTGCAGCTCATTATCATCGAACGGTTGACTGATTTGGTGATGTGGAACCTCAAAACAGCTTGTTATGAGATTATAACTCATTATCATCGAACGGTTGACCGATTCAGTGTTGTAGAACATCAGAACAACTTTTTATGAGATTATAGCTGATTATCATCGAACAGTTGACTTATTCGGTGATTTGGAACCTCAGAACGGCTTGTTATGAGATTACAACTCATTATCATCGAACGGTTGACCAATTCATTGATGTGGAACCTCAGAATAGCTTGTTATGAGATTGCAGCTCATTATCATCGAACGATTGACCGATTCAGAAATGTGGAACCTCAGAACAGCTTGTTATGAGATTATAACTCTTTATCATTGAACGGTTGACCGATTCGGCGATGTAGAACCTCAAAACAACTTCTTATGAGATTGCAGCTGATTATCATCAAACAGTTGATCGATTCGGCGATGTGGAACCTCAGAATGGCTTGTTATGATATTACAACTCATTATCATCAAACAGTTGACCGATTTGGTGATGTGGGACCTCAGAACAGCTTGTTATGAGATCACAGCTAATTATCATTGAACGGTTGACCGATTTGGCGATGTGGAACCTCAGAATAGCTTGTTATGAGATTACAACTCATTACCATCAAACGGTTGACTGATTTGGTGATGTAGAACCTTAGAACAGCTTGTTATGAGATTACAGATGACTATCATCGAACGGTTGATCGATACAGCGATGTGGAAACTCAAAACGGCTTGTTATGAGATTAGAACTCATTATCATCGAACGATTGACCGATTTGGTGATGTGGAACCTCAAAACAACTTGTTATGAGATTGCAGCTTATTATCATCGAACGGTTGATCGATTCGGCGATGTGAAATCTCAGAACAGCTTGTAATGAGATTGCAACTCATTATCATCAAACAGTTGACCGATTCGGCTATGTGGAACCTCAGAATAGAATGTTTTGAGATTACAACTCTTTATCATCAAACGGTTGATCGATTCGGCAATGTGGAACATTAGAATGGCTTGTTATGAGATTACAACTCATTATCATCGAACGGTTAACCGATTCAGCGATGTGGAACCTCAGAACAGCTTGTTATGAGATTGCAGCTCATTATCATCGAAGGGTTGACTGATTCGGCGATGTGGAACCTCAGAACAGCTTGTTATGAGATTACAACACATTATCATCAAACGGTTGACCGATTCGGCGATGTGGAACCTCAGAATAGCTTGTTATGAGATTGTAGCTGATTATCATCAAACGGTTGATTGAGTCAGCGATGTAGAATCTCAGACCGGCTTGTTGTGAGATTACAACTCATTATCATCAAACGGTTGACCAATTCAGCGATGTGGAACCTCAGAATAGCTTGTTATGAGATTGCATCTTATTATCATCGAACGGTTGACCGATTCGGCAATGTGAAACCTCAGAATAACTTGTTATGAGATTACAACTCATTATCATCGAAGTGTTGACCGATTCGGGGATGTAGAACCTCAGAATAGCTTGTTATGAGATTGCAGCTGATTATCATCAAACGGTTGATCAATTCGGTGATGTGGAACCTCAAAATCGCTTGTTATGAGATTACAACTCATTATCATCAAACGGTTGACCGATTCGGTGATGTAGAACCTCAGAATAGCTTGTTATAAGATTGTAGCTCATTATCATCGAATGATTGATCGATTCGGTGATGTGGAATCTCAAAGCGGCTTGTTATGAGATTACAACTCATTATCATCGAACGGTTGACCGATTCGGCAATGTGGAACCTTAGATCAGCTTGTTATGAGATTGCAGCTTATTATCATCGAACAGTTGACCGTTTCGGGGATGTGAAACCTTAGAACAACTTGTTATTAGATTACAACTCATTATCATCGAACGGTTGACCAATTCGGTGATGTAGAACCTCAGAACAGCTTGTTATGAGATTGGAGCTGATTATCATCGAACGGTTGATCGATTTGGCGATGTGGAACCTCAAAATGGCTTGTTATGAGATTACAACTCATTATCATCAAACAGTTGACTGATTCGGCGATGTGGAACCTCAGAATAGGTTGTTATGAGATTGTAGCTTATTATCATCGAAAGGTTGACCGATTCGGTGATGTGGAACCTCAGAATAGCTTGTTATGAGACTCCAGCTCATTATCATCAAACGGTTGACCGATTCGGCGATGTGGAACATCAGAATAGCTTGTTATGAGATTATAACTCATTATCATCGAACGGTTGACCGATTCGGCGATGGAGAACCTCTGAATAGATTGTTATGAGATTGCAACTAATTATCATCAAACGGTTGATCAATTCGGTGATGTGGAACCTCAGAACGGCTTGTTATGAGATTACAACTCATTATCATCGAACGGCTGACCAATTCAGCGATGTGCATCCCCAGAATAGCTTGTTATGAGATTAAAGCTTATTATCATTGAACGGTTGACCGATTCGGCGATGTGAAACCTCAGATTAGCTTGTTATGAGATTACAACTCATTATCATCAAACGATTGACCGATTCGGCGATGTAGAACCTCAGAATAGCTTTTTATAAGATTGCAGCTGATTATCATCGAACTGTTGATCGATTTGGCAATGTGGAACTTTAGAACGACTTGTTATGAGATTACAACTCATTATCATCGAACGGTTAACCGATTTGGTGATGTGGAACCTCAGAACAACTTGTTATGAGATTGCAACTCATTATCACCAAACGGTTGATTGATTCGACGATGTGGAACCTCAGAACAGCTTGTTATGAGATTACAACTCATTATCATCAAACAGTTGACCGATTCAGTAATGTGAAACCTCAGAACAACTTGTTGTGAGATTACAACTCATTATCATCGAACGGTTGACCGATTCGGTGATGTAGAACCTTAGAACAGCTTGTTATGAGATTGTAGTTGATTATCATCGAACAGTTTATCGATTCGGCAATGTGGAACCTCATAACGGCTTGTTATGAGATTACAACTCATTATCATCGAATGATTGACCAATTTGGCGATGTGGAACCTCAGAACATCCTTTTATGAGATTGCAGCTCATTATCATCGAATGGTTGACCTATTCAGCGATGTGGAACCTCAGAACAGCATGTTATGAGATTACAATTCATTATCATCAAACGGTTGACCGATTCGGTGATGTAGAACCTCAGAATAGCTTGTTATGAGATTGCAGCTGATTATCATCAAAAGGTTGATCGATACGGTGATGTGAAAACTCAGAATGGCTTGTTATGAGATTACAACTCATTATCATCGAATGGTTGACCGATTCGGTGTTGTGGAACCTCAGAATAGCTTGTTATGAGATTGCAGCTTATTATCATCGAACGGTTGACCAATTCGGTGATGTGCAACCTCAGAACAGCTTGTTATGAGATTACAACTCATTATCATCAAATGGTTGATCGATTCGGCAATGTGGAACCTCAGAACGGCTTGTTATGAGATTAGAACTCATTATCATCAAATGGTTGATTGATTCAGCGATGTGGAACCTTAGGATAGCTTGCTTTGAGATTGCAGCTCATTATCATCGAACGATTGACCAATTCGGCGATGCAGAACCTGAGAACAGCTTGTTATGAGATTACAACTCATTATCATCAAACGATTGATCGATTCAGCGATGTAGAACCTCAGAACATCTTGTTATGAGATTGCAGCTGATTATCATCGAATGGTTGATCGATTCGGAGATGTGGAACCTCAGAATGGCTTGTTATGAGATTACAACTCATTATCATCGAACGGTTGACCGATTCAGTGATGTGGAACCTCAGAACAGCTTGTTATGAGATTGCAGCTTATTACCATCAAACGGTTGACTGATTCGGCGATGTGAAACCTCAGAAAAACTTATTATGAGATTACAACTCATTATCATCAAACGGTTGACCGATTCGGCGATGTAGAACCTCAGAATAGCTTGTTATGAGATTGTAGCTGATTATCATCCAACGGTTGATCGATTTGGTGATGTGGAACCTCAAAAGGGCTTGTTATGAGATTACAACTCATTATCATCAAACAATTGACTGATTCGGCGACGTGGAACCTCAGAACAGCTTGTTATAAGATTGCAGCTCATTATCATCGAATGGTTGACTGATTCGGTGATGTAGAACCTCAGAATAGCTTGTTATGAGATTGCAGCTCATTATCATCAAACGGTTGACCGATTCAGCGATGTGGAACCTCAGAACAGCTTGTGATGAGATTACAACTCATTATCATCAAATGGTACAACTCATTATCATCAAACGATTGACCGATTCGGTGAAGTAGAACCTCAGAATAGCTTGTTATGAGATTGCAGCTGCTTATCATCAAATGGTTGACCGATTCGGTGATGTGGAACCTCAGAACAACTTGTTATGAGATTGTAGCTCATTATCATCAAACAGTTGACCGATTCGGCGATGTGGAACCTCAGAAGAGCTTGTTATGAGATTATAACTCATTATCATCGAACGGTTGACCGATTCGACGATGTAGAACCTCAGAACAGCTTGTTATGAGATTACAACTCATTATCATCGAACGGTTGACCGATTTGACGATGTAGAACCTCAGAACAGCTTGTTATGAGATTGCAGCTGATTATCATCGAACTGTTGATTGATTCGACGATGTGGAACCTCAAAACGGCTTTTTATGAGATTACAACTCATTATCATCGAACGGTTGACCAATTCGGCGATGTGGAACCTCAGAATAGCTTGTTATGAGATTACAGGTTATTATCATCGAACGGTTGACTGATTCGGTGATGTGGAACCTAAGAACAGCTTGTTATGAGATTGCAGCTCATTATCATCAAATGGTTGACCGATTCAGCAATGTGGAACCTTAGAATAGCTTGTTATGATATTACAACTCATTATCATCAAACGGTTGACCGTTTCGGCGATGTAGAACCTAAGAACAGCTTGTTATGTTGTAGATAGATAATAATAATAGATACAAGACACACATATCCATAAAACACTATTTCACCAAAATAATACATATTTTCTTAAATCATAAAACTTTTAAGAACACTTTTTCTAATATTTATAAATACACCAACCAACAA
>MU221250.1:168626-185173 GCA_018584345.1 Thuja plicata
CATTCGAATTCTTTACCAAAGCCATCATTTTTAAAACATATCAAGGAGGATTCTGAGTGCAACTGGAGACGGTCTTTAAATAAACCAGACAGTTAAGAAGGTTTTCCAACCGAATGGTTGGTAGTTTAAATTATGAAAAGAAAAGATTTGTATCTCAAAACCATTGTAATTGTTAAAATAGGTAGTTGTGGATTAGTTTTAGGGAAAGGGTGTGATGTTTTCACACACCCCTTCATTTTTATATTTATATTCAGTCACGGTTGACTGATTCGGCAATGTGAAACCTCAGAACAGCTTGTTATGAGATTGCAGCTTATTATCATCGAACGGTTGACCAATTCGGCAATGTGGAACCTCAGAACAGCTTGTTATCAGATTGCAGCTTATTATCATCGAACAATTGACCGATTTGGCGATGTGGAACCTCAGAACAGCTTGTTATGAGATTACAACTCATTATCATCGAATGGTTGACTGATTCGGTGATGTGGAACCTCAGAATAGCTTGTTATGAGATTACAGCTCATTATCATCAAACGGTTGACCGATTCGGCGATGTGGAACCTCAGAATAGCTTGTTATGAGATTACAACCCATTATCATCAAACGGTTGACCGATTCGGTGATGTAGAACTATAGAACAGCTTGTTATGATATTGCAGCTGATTATCATCGAACGATTGATCGATTCAGCGATGTGGAACCTCAGAACGGCTTGTTATGAGATTACAACTCATTATCATCAAACGGTTGACCGATTCGGCAATGTAGAACCTCAGAATAGCTTGTTATGAGATTGCAGCTCATTATCATCGAACGATTGATTGATTCGGTGATGTGGAACCTCGAAACGGCTTGTTATGAGATTACAACTCATTATCATCAAACGGTTGACCGATTCGGCGATGTGGAACCTCAGAACAGCTTGTTATGAGATTGCAGCTTATTATCATCAAATGGTTGACCGATTCGGCAATGTGAAAGCTCAGAACTTGTTATGAGATTGCAGATCATTATCATCGAATGGTTGATTGATTCGGCGATGTGGAACCTCAAAATAGCTTTCTATGATATTACAACTCATTATCATTGAATGGTTGACCAATTCAGTGATGTAGAACCTCAGAACAGCTTGTTATGAGATTGCAGCTGATTATCATCGAACCGTTGACTGATTCAGCGATGTGGAACCTCAGAACGGCTTGTTATGAGATTACAACTCATTATCATCGAATGGTTGACCGATTCGGTGATGTGGAACCTCAGAACAGCTTGTTATGAGATTGCAGCTCATTATCATCGAACGGTTGACCGATTTAGCGATGTGGAACCTCATAATAGCTTGTTATGAGATTACAACTTATTATCATCGAACAGTTGACCGATTCGGCAATGTAGAACCTCAGAACATCTTGTTATGAGATTGCAGCTGATTATCATTCAATGGTTGATCAATTCGGCGATGTGGAACCTAAGAATGGCTTGTTATGAGATTACAACTCATTATCATCAAACGGTTCACCGATTCGGCGATGTGGAACCTCAGAATAGCTTGTTATGAGATTGCAGCTTATTATCATCGAACGGTTGACCGATTCGGCAATGTGAAACCTTAGAACAGCTTGTTATGAGATTACAACTCATTATCATCGAACGGTTGACCGATTCGGCGATGTAGAACCTCAGAACAACTTTTTATGAGATTGCAGCTGATTATCATCGAACAGTTGAACGATTCGGGGATGTGGAACCTCAGAACAGCTTATTTTGAGATTACAACTCTTTATCATCAAATAGTTGACCGATTCAGTGATGTGGAACCTCAAAATAGCTTGTTATAAGATTGCAGCTCACTATCATCGAACGGTTCACCGATTCAAAGATGTGGAACCTTAGAACAACTTGTTATGAGATTGCAACTCATTATCATCGAACGGTTGATCGATTCGATGATGTGGAACCTCAGAATAGCTTCTTATGAGATTACAACTCATTATTATCGAACGGTTGATCGATACAGCGATGTAGAACCTCAGAACAGCTTGTTATGAGATTACAACTCATTATCATTGAACGGTTGACCGATTCGGCGATGTGGAACCTCACAACAGCTTGTTATGAGATTGCAGTTCATTATCATCGAATGGTTGACCGATTTAGCGATGTGGAACCTCAAAACAGCTTGCTATGAGATTACAACTCATTATCATCGAACGGTTCACCGATTTGGCGATGTAGAACCTCAGAATAGTTTGTTATGAGATTGCAGCTGATTATCATCGAACGGTTGACCGATTCGGTGATGTGGAACCTCAGAATGGCTTGTTATGGGGTTACAACTCATTATCATTGAACGGTTGACTGATTCAGTGATGTGGAACCTCAAAACAGCTTGTTATGAGATTATAGCTCATTATCATCGAACGGTTGACCGATTCGGTGATGTGGAACCTTAGAACAGCTTGTTATGAGATTACAACTCATTATCATCCAACGGTTGACCGATTCAGCGATGTAGAACCTCAGAATAGATTGTTATGAGATTAAAGCCGATTATCATCAAACGGTTGATCACTTCGGCGATGTGGAACCTCAGAATGGCTTGTTATGAGATTACAAATTATTATCATTGAACGGTTGACCGATTCGGCGATGTGGAACCTCAGAACAACTTGTTATGACATTGCAGCTCATTATCATTGAACGGTTGACCGATTCGGCGATGTGGAACCTCAGAACAGCTTGTTATGAGATTATAACTCATTATCATTGAGCGGTTGACCGATTCGGTGATGTAGAACCTCAGAACAGCTTGTTAGGAGATTGTAGCTAATTATCATCGAATGGTTGATTGATACCGCAATGTGGAAACTCAAAACGGCTTGTTATGAGATTACAACTCATTATCATCAAACGGTTGACCGATTCAGCGATGTGGAGCATCAGAACAGCTTGTTATGAGATTACAGCTTATTATCAGTTAACGGTTGACCGATTCGGCGATGTGAAACCTCAGAATAGCTTGTTATGAGAGTGCAACTCATTATAATCAAACGGTTGACTGATTCGGCGATGTGGAACCTCAGAATAGCTTGTTATGAGATTACAACTCATTATCATCGAATGGTTGATCGATTCGGCAATGTGGAACCTCAGAACGGCTTGTTATGAGATTACAACTCATTATCATCGAACAGTTGACCGATTCGGTGATGTGAAACCTCAGAACAGCTTGTTATGAGATTGCATCTCATTATCATCGAACGGTTGACCGATTCGGTGATGTGGAACCTCAGAACAGCTTGTTATGAGATTACAACTCATTATCATCGAATGGTTGACCGATTCGGCGATGTAGAACCTCAGAACAGCTTGTTATGAGATTGCAGCTGATTATCATCGAACGGTTGATTGATTCAGTGATGTGGAACCTTAGAATGGCTTGTTATGAGATTACAACTCATTATCATTGAACGGTTGACCGATTCGGCAATGTGGAACCTCAGAACAGCTTGTTATGAGATTGTAGCTTATTATCATCGAACGGTTGACCGATTCGGCAATGTGGAACCTCAAAACAGCTTGTTATGAGATTACAACTCATTACCATCGAACAGTTGAACGATTCGCCGATGTGGAACCTCAAAACAGCTTGTTATGAGATTACAACTCATTATCATCAAATGGTTGACCGATTCGGCGATGTGGAACCTCAGAACAGCTTGTTATGAGATTGGAGCTCATTATCATCGAACAGTTGACCGATTTTGAGATGTGGAACCTCAGAACAGCTTGTTATGAGATTACAACTCATTATCATCGAACAGTTGATCGATCTGGCGATGTGGAACCTCAAAACAACTTGTTATGAGATTACAAGTCATTATCATCGAATGGTTGACCGATTCGGTGATGTGGAACCTCAGAACAGCTTGTTATGAGATTGGAGCTCATTATCATCGAATGGTTGACTGATTCGGCAATGAGGAACCTCAGAACAGCTTGTTATGAGATTACAACTCATTATCATCAAACGGTTGACCGATTCGGCGATGTAGAACCTCAGAACAGCTTGTTATGAGATTGGAGCTGATTATCATCAAATGGTTGATCGATTCGGTGATGTGGAACCTCAAAATGGCTTGTTATGAGATTACAACTCATTATCATCAAACAGTTGACCGATTCAGCGATGTGGAACCTCAGAATAGCTTGTTATGAGATTGCAACTCATTATCATCGAATGGTTGATCAATTCGGCGATGTGGAACCTCAGAATAGCTTGTTATGAGATTGCAACTCATTATCACCGAACGGTTGATCGATTCGGCGATGTGGAACCTCATAACAACTTGTTATGAAATTACAACTCATTATCATCGAACGGTTGATTGATTCAGCAATGTGGAACCTCAGAACAGCTTCTTATGAGATTGCAGCTCATTATCATCGAACAGTTGACCAATTCGGCGATGTGGAACCTCAAAATAGCTTGTTATGAGATTACAGCTCATTATGATCGAACGGTTGATCGATTCAGCAATGTAGAACCTCAGAACAGCTTGTTATGAGATTGCAGTTGATTATCATCGAACGGTTGACCGATTCAGCGATGGGGAACCTCAGAATGGCTTATTATGAGATTACAACTCATTATCATCGAACGGTTGACTTATTCAGCAATGTGGAACCTCAGAATAGCTTGTTATGAGATTGCAGCTCATTATCATCGAACGGTTCACAGATTTGGCGATGTGGAATGTCAGAACAGCTTGTTATGAGATTGCAACTCATTATCATCGAACGGTTGATCGATTCGACGATGTGGAACCTCAGAACAACTTGTTATGAGATTACAACTCATTATCATCGAATGATTGACCGATTCAGCGATGTGGAACATCAGAACGACTTGTTATGAGATTACAACTCATTATCATCGAACAGTTCACCGATTCGGCGATGTGGAACCTAAGAACACCTTGTTATGAGATTGTAGCTCATTATCATCAAAAGATTGACCGATTCGGCGATGTGGAACCTCAGGACAGCTTGTTATGAGATTGCAACTCATTATCATCAAACGGTTGATCGATTTGGCGATGTGGAACCTCAAAATAGCTTGCTATGAGATTACAACTCATTATCATCGAACGGTTGACCGATTCGGCGATGTGGAACCTCAAAATAGCTTGTTATGAGATTGGAGCTCATTATCATCGAATGGTTGATCGATTCGGCGATGTGGAACCTTAGAATGGCTTGTTATGAGATTACAACTCATTATCATCAAACGGTTGACTGATTCGGCGATGTGGAACCTCAGAATAACTTGTTATGAGATTACAACTCATTATCATCGAACGGCTGACCGATTCGACGATGTCGAACCTCAGAACAGCTTGTTATGAGATTGCAGCTCATTATCATCGAATGGTTGACCGATTTGGCGATGTGGAACTTTAGAATAGCTTGTTATGAGATTACAACTCATTATCATCGAACGGTTGACCAATTCGGCGATATGGAACCTCAGAACAGCTTGTTATGAGATTGCAGATGATTATCATCGAACGGTTGACCGATTCGGTGATGTGGAACCTTAGAACGGCTTGTTATGAGATTACAACTCATTATCATCAAACGGTTGACCGATTCGGCAATGTGGAACCTCAGAACAGCTTGTTATGAGATTACAACTCATTATCATCGAACGGTTGACGGATTTGGTGGTGTGGAGCCTCAGAGCAGCTTGTTATGAGATTGCAACTCCTTATCATCGAACGGTTGACCGATTCAGCGATGTGGAACCTTAGAACAACTTTGTATGAGATTACAACTCATTATCATCAAACGGTTGACCGATTCGGTGATAAGGAACCTCAGAACAGCTTGTTATGAGATTACATCTCATTATCATCGAACGGTGGACCGATTCGGCGATGTGGAACCTCAGAACAGCTTGTTATGAGATTACAACTCATTATCATTGAACGGTTGACCGATTCGGCAATGTAGAACCTCAGAACAGCTTGTTATTAGATTGCAGCTGATAATCATCGAACGGTTGACCGATTCGGCGATGTGGAACCTCAGAACGGCTTGTTATGAGATTACAACTCATTATCATCAAACGGTTCACCGATTCGGTGATGTGGAACCTTAGAACAGCTTGTTATCAGTTTGCAACTCATTATCATCGAACAGTTGATCAATTCGGCGATGTGGAACCTCAGAACGGCTTGTTATGAGATTGCAACTCATTATCATCGAACGAATGATCGATTCGGCAATGTGGAACCTCAGAACAGCTTGTTATGAGATTGCAGCTGATTATCATCGCACGAATGACCGATTTAGTGATGTGGAACCTCAGAATGGCTTGTTATGAGATTACAACTAATTATCATCGAACGGTTGATCAATTCGGCGATGTAGAACCTCAGAACAGTTGTTATGAGATTACAGCTGATTATCATCGAATGATTCACCGATTCGGCAATGTGGAACCTCAGAATGGCTTGTTATGAGATTACAACTCATTATCATCGAACGGTTGACCAAATTGGTGATGTGGAACCTCAGAACAGCTTTTTATGGGATTCTAACTCATTATCATCGAATGATTGATCGATTCGGCGATGTGGAACCTCAGAACAACTTATTATGAGATTACAACTCATTATCATCGAACGGTTGATCGATTCGGCGATGTGGAACCTCAGAATGACTTGTTATGAGATTACAAATTTTTATCATCGAACGGTTCACTGATTCGGCGATGTGGAACCTCAGAATGGCTTGTTATCAGATTACAACTCATTATCATCGAACGGATGACCGATTCGGCGATGTGGAACCCCACAACAGCTTTTTATGAGATTGCAGCTCATTATCATCGAACAGTTGATCGATTCGGCAATGTGGAACCTCGGAACAGCTTGCTATGAGATTGCAGCTCATTATCATCGAACGGTTGACCGATTCGGCAATGTGGAACCTCAGAACGGCTTGTAATGAGATTGCAGCTGATTATCATCAAATGGTTGACTGATTCGGCGATGTGGAAGCTCAGAATGGCTTGTTATGAGATTACAACTCATTATCATCAAACGGTTGACTGATTCGGCGATGTGGAACCTCAGAACGGCTTCTTATGAGATTACAACTCATTATCATCGAATGGTTGACCGATTCGGCGATGTGGAAACTCAGAATAGCTTGTTATGAGATTGCAGCTCATTATCATCGAACGGTTGATCGATTCGGCGATGTGGAACCTCAGAACAGCTTGTTATGAGATTATAACTCGTTATCATGGAACGGTTGATCGATTCGGCGATGTGGAACCTCACAACAGCTTGTTATGAGATTACAGCTCATTATCATCAAACGGTTGACCGATTCGGCGATGTGGAACCTCAGAACAGCTTGTTACGACATTACAACTCATTATCATCGAATAGTTGACCGATTCGGCGATGTAGAACCTCAGAACGGCTTGTTATGAGATTGCAGCTCATTATCATCGATCGGTTGACCGATTCGGTGATGTGGGAGCTCAAAATGGCTTGTTATGAGATTACAAATCATTATCATCGAACGGTTGACCGATTCGGCGATGTGGAACCTCAAAACAACTTGTTATGAGATTGCAGCTCATTATCATCGAACGGTTGACCAATTCGACAATGTTGAACCTCAGAACAGCTTGTTATGAGATTGCAACTCATTATCATCGAACGATTGATCGATTCGGCAATGTCGAACCTCAGAATAGCTTGTTATGAGAATACAACTCATTATCATCGAACGGTTGACTGATTCGGCGATGTGGAACCTTAGAACGGCTTGTTATGAGATTGCAACTCATTATCATCGAACATTTGACCGATTCGGTGATGTAGACCTCAGAACAGCTTGTTATGAGATTGCAGCTGATTATCATCGAACGGTTGACTGATTTGACGATGTGGAACCTCAGAACAGCTTGTTATGAGATTGTAGCTCATTATCATCGAACGGTTGATCGATTCGGCGATGTGGAACCTCAGAACAGCTTGTTATGAGATTGCAACTCATTATCATCGAACGATTGATCGATTCGGCGATGTGGAACCTCAGAACAGCTTGTTATGAAATTACAACTCATTATCATCAAACGGTTGACCGATTTGGCAATGTGGAACCTTAGAGAAGCTTGTTATGATATTGTAACTCATTATCATCGAACGGTTGACCGATTCGGCGATGTGGAACCTCAGAACAGCTTGTTATGAGATTGCAGCTTATTATCATTGAACGGTTGACCGATTCGGCGATGTGGAACCTCAGAACAGCTTGTTATGAGATTGCAGCTCATTATCATCGAACGGTTGATCGATTCAGTGATGTGGAACCTCAGAATAGCTTGTTATGAGATTGCAACTCATTATCATCGAACGGTTGATCGATTCGGTGATGTGGAACCTCATAACAGCTTGTTATGAGATTGCAACTCATTATCATCGAATGATTGACCAATTCAGCGATGAGGAACCTCATAACAGCTTGTTATGAGATTGCAACTCATTATCATCGAACAGTTGACCGATTCGGCTATGTGGAACCTCAGAGTAGCTTGTTATGAGATTGCAGCTCATTATCATCGAACGGTTGACCGATTCGGCGATGTGGAACCTCAAAACAGCTTGTTATGAGATTGTGACTCATTATCATCAAATGGTTGATCAATTCAGCGATGTGGAACCTCAGAACAACTTGTTATGAGATTACAACTCATTATCATCGAACGGTTGATCGATTCAGCGATGTGGAACCTCAGAACGGCTTGTTATGAGATTACAACTCATTATCATCGAACGGTTGACCGATTCAGTGATGTGGAACATTATAACAGCTTGTCATAAGATTACAGCTCATTATCATCAAATGGTTGACCAATTCGGCGATGTGGAACCTCAGAATATCTTGTTATGAGATTACAACTCATTATCATCGAACGGTCGATCGATTCAGTGATGTAGAACCTCAAAATAGCTTGTTATGAGATTGCAGCTGATTATCATCGAACGGTTGATCCATTCGGCGATCTGGAACCTCAGAACAGCTTGTTATGAGATGACAACTCATTATCACTGAACGGTTGACCGATTCAGTGATGTGGAACCTCAGAACAGCTTGTTATGAGATTGCAACTCATTATCATCGAACGGTTGATCAATTCGGCGATGTGGATCCTCAGAATAGCTTTTTATGAGATTACAACTCATTATCACTGAACGGTTGATCGATTCGGCGATGTGGAACCTTAGAATGGCTTATTATGAGATTACAACTCATTATCATCCAACGGTTGACCGATTCGGTGATGTGGAACCTCAGAATAGCTTGTTATGAGATTGCAGCTCATTATCATCGAACGGTTGACCGATTCAGCGATGTGGAACCTAAGAACATCTTGTTATGAGATTACAACTCATTATCATCGAACGGTTGATCGATTCGGCGATGTAGAACCTCATAACAGCTTGTTATGAGATTGTAGTTGATTATCATCGAACGGTTGACCGATTAAGCGATGTGGAACCTCAGAATGGCTTATTATGAGATTACAACTCATTATCATCAAACGGTTGACTGATTCAGCGATGTGGAACCTTAGAACAACTTGTTATGAGATTACAGCTCATTATCATCGAACAGTTGACCGATTTGGCGATGTGGAACCTCAGAACAGCTTATTATGAGATTGCAGCTCATTATTATCGAACGATTGATCGATTCGGCGATGTGCAACCTCAGAACGGCTTGTTATGAGATTACAACTCATTATCATCGAACGGTTGATTGATTCGGCGATGAGGAACCTCAGAACAGCTTGTTATGAGATTACAACTCAATATCATCAAACGGTTGGCCGATTCGGCGATGTGGAACCTCATAACAGCTTGTTATGAGATTGCAGCTCATTATCATCGAACGGTTGATCGATTCGGCGATGTGGAACCTTAGAATAGCTTGTTATGAGCTTACAACTCATTATCATCGAACGGTTGATCAATTCGGCGATGTGGAATCTTAGAACGATTTGTTATGAGATTACAACTCATTATCATCCAGCGGTTGACCGATTTGGCGATGTGGAACGTCAGAACAGCTTGTTATGAGATTGCAACTCATTATCATCGAATGGTTGATCGATTCAGCGATGTAGAACCTCAGAATAGTTTATGAGATTGCAACTCATTATCGTCGAACGGTTCATCGATTCGGCGATGTGGAACCTCATAACAGTTTATGAGATTGCAACTCATTATCGTCGAACGGTTCATCGATTCGGCGATGTGGAACCTCATAACAGTTTATGAGATTGCAACTCATTATCGTCGAACGGTTCATCGATTCGGCTATGTGGAACCTCAGAACAACTTGTTATGAGATTACTACTCATTATCATCGAACGGTTGATCGATTCAGTGATGTGGAACCTAAGAACGGCTTGTTATGAGATTACAACTCATTATCATCGAATGATTGACCGATTCGGTGATGTGGAACCTCAGAACTTGTTGTGAGATTGCAACTCATTATCATCAAACGGTTGACCAATTCACCGATGTGGAACCTCATAACAGCTTGTTATGAGATTACAACTCATTATCATCAAATGGTTGACCGATTCGGCGATGTAGAACGTCAGAATAGCTTGTTATGAGATTGCAGCTGATTATCATCGAACGGTTGACCGATTTGGCGATGTGGAACCTCAGAACGGCTTGTTATGAGATTGCAACTCATTATCATCAAACGGTTGACCGATTCGGCGATGTAGAACCTCAGAACAGCTTGTTATGAGATTGCAACTCATTATCATCGAACGGTTGATCGATTCGGCGATGTGGAACCTCAGAACAGCTTGTTATGAGATTACAACTCATTATCATCGGACGGTTGACCGATTCGGCGATGTGGAAACTCTGAACAGCTTGTTATGAGAATGCAGCTCATTATCATCGAACGGTTGACCAATTCAGCGATGTGGAACCTCATAACAGCTTGTTATGAGATTAGAACTCATTATCATCGAACGTTTGATCGATTCGGCGATGTGGAACCTTAGAACGGCTTGTTATGAGATTACAACTCATTATCATCGAACGGTTGACTTATTCAGCAATGTGGAACCTCAGAACAGCTTGTTATGAGATTGCAGCTCATTATCATTGAACGGTTGACCGACTCGGCGATGTGGAACCTCAGAACAACTTGTTATGAGATTACAACTCATTATCATCGAAGGGTTGACTGATTCGGCGATATAGAACCTCAGAACTGCTTGTTATGAGATTGCAGATGATTATCATTGAACGGTTGACTGATTCGGCGATGTAGAAACTCAGAACAGCTTGTTATGAGATTGCAGCTGATTATCATCAAATGGTTGACCGATTCGGCGATGTCGAACCTCAGAATGGCTTGTTATGAGATTACAACTTATTATCATCAAACGGTTGACCGATTCAACGATGTGGAACCTTAGAAAAGCTTGTTATGAGATTGCAGCTCATTATCATCGAATAGTTGATCGATTCGGTGATGTAGAACCTCAGAACAGCTTGTTTTGAAATTGCAACTCATTATCATCGAATGGTTGATGGATTCGGCGATGTGGAACCTCAGAACAGCTTGTTATGAGATTACAACTCATTATCATCGAACGGTTGATTGATTCGGCAATGTGGAACCTCAGAACGGCTTGTTATGAGATTACAACTCATTATCATCGAACACTTGACCGATTCGGCGATGTGGAACCTCAGAACAACTTGTTATGAAATTGCAGCTCATTATCATCGAACGGTTGATCGATTCGGCGATGTGGAACCTCAGAATAGCTTGTTATGAGATTGCAACTCATTATCATCAAACGGTTGATCGATTCAGCGATGTGGAACCTCAGAACAGCTTGTTATGAGATTACAACTCATTATCATCAAACGATTGACCGATTCGGCGACGTAGAACCTCAAAACAGCTTGTTATGAGATTGTAGCTGATTATCATCGAACGGTTGACCGATTCGGCGATGTGGAACCTCGGAACGGCTTGTTATGACATTACCACTCATTATCATCAAATGATTGACTGATTCGGCGATGTGGAACCTCAGAACAGCATGTTATGAGATTGCAGCTCATTATCATCGAACAGTTGACCGACTCGGCAATGTGAAACCTCAGAATAGATTGTTATGAGATTGCAACACATTATCATCAAATGGTTGATCGATCCGGCGATGTGGAACCTCAAAACACCTTGTTATGAGATTACAACTCATTATCATCGAACGATTGATCGATTCGGCAATGTGGAACCACAGAACAGCTTGTTATGAGATTGCAGCTCATTATCATCGAACGGTTGACGGATTCGGCGATGTGGAACCTCAGAACAGCTTGTTATGAGATTACAACTCATTATCATCGAACGGTTGACCGATTCGGCAATGTAGAACCTCAGAACAGCTTGTTATGAGATTGCAGCTGATTATCATCGAACAGTTGACCGATTCGGCCATGTGGAACCTCAAAACGGCTTGTTATGAGATTACCACTCATTATCATTGAACGGTTTACCGATTCAGTGATGTGGAATCTTAGAACAGCTTGTTATGAGATTGCAGCTCATTATCATTGAACAGTTGATAAATTCGGCGATGTGGAACCTCAGAACAGCTTGTTATGAGATTGCAACTCATTATCATCGAACGAATGACCGATTCGGTGATGTGGAACCTCAGAATAGCTTGTTATGAGATTGCAGCTGATTATCATCGCACGAATGACCGATTCGGCGATGTGAAACCTCAGAATGGCTTGTTATGAGATTACAACTCATTATCATCGAACGGTTGATCAATTCGGCAATGTAGAACCTCAGTACAGCTTGTTATGAGATTGCAGCTGATTATCATCGAATGGTTGACCGATTCGGTGATGTGGAACCTCACAATGGCTTGTTATGAGATTACAACTCATTATCATCGAACGGTTGACCGATTCGGCGATGTGGAACATCAGAACAGCTTGTTATGAGATTCCAACTCATTATCATCGAACAGTTGATCGATTCGGTGATGTGGAACCTCAGAACAACTTGTTATGAGATTACAACTCATTATCATCGAACGGTTGATCGATTTGGCGATGTGGAACCTCAGAATGACTTGTTATGAGATTACAACTTTTTATCATCGAACGGATGACCGATTCAGCGATGTGGATCCTCAGAACAGCTTCTTATGACATTGCAGCTCATTATCATCGAACAGTTGATCGATTCGGCGATGTGGAACCTTGGAACAGCTTGTTATGAGATTGCAGCTCATTATCATCGAACGGTTGGCCGATTCGGCAATGTGGAACCTCAGAACGGCTTGTTATGAGATTGCAGCTGATTATCATCGAATGGTTGACCGATTCAGCGATGTGGAACCTCAGAACGACTTGTTATGAGATTACAACTCATTATCATCGAACGGTTGACTGATTCGGTGATGTGGAAACTCAAAATAGCTTTTTATGAGATTACAGCTCATTATCATTGAACGGTTGATCAATTCGGTGATGTGGAACCTCAGAACAGCTTGTTATGAGATTACAACTCATTATCATCGAACGGTTGATCGATTCGGCGATGTGGAACCTCAGAACAACTTGTTATGAGATTGCAGCTCATTATCATCAAACGGTTGACCGATTCGGCGATGTGGAACCTCACAACAACTTGTTATGAAATTACAACTCATTATCATCGAACACTTGACCGATTCGGCAATGTAGAACCTCAGAACGGCTTGTTATGAGATTGCAGCTCATTATCATCGAACGGTTGACCGACTCGGTGATGTGGAACCTCAAAACCGCTTGTTATGAGATTACCACTCATTATCATCGAACGGTTGACCGATTCGGCGATGTCGAACCTCAAAACAGCTTGTTATGAGATTGCAGCTCATTATCATTGAACAGTTGACCGATTCGACAATGTCGAACCTCAGAACAGCTTGTTATGAGATTGCAACTCATTCTCATCAAACGGTTGATCGATTTGGCAATGTCGAACCTCAGAATAGCTTGTTATAAGATTACAACTCATTATCATCGAACGGTTGACCGATTCGGCGATGTGAAACCTCAGAACAGCTTGTTATGAGATTGCAACTCATTATCATCGAACGGTTGACCGATTCGGCGATGTAGACCTCAGAACAGCTTGTTATGAGATTGCCACTGATTATCATCAAACATTTGACTGATTCGGCGATGTGGAACCTCAGAACAGCTTGTTATGAGATTGGAGTTGATTATCATCGAACGGTTGACCGATTCGGCAATGTAGACCTCAGAACAGCTTATTAGGACATTGCAACACATTATCATCGAACCGTTGACCGATTCGGCGATGTGGAACCTCAGAATAGCTTGTTATGAGATTGCAGCTGATTATCATCGAACGGTTGACCGATTCGGCGATGTGGAACCTCAGAATAGCTTGTTATGAGATTGCAGCTCATTATCATCAAACGGTTGATCAATTCGGCGATGTGGAACCTCAGAACAGCTTGTTATGAGATTGCAACTCATTATCATCAAATGGTTGATCGATTCGGAGATTTGGAACCTCAGAACAGCTTGTTATGAGATTGCAACTCATTATCATCAAACGGTTGACCAATTCGGCGATGAGGAACCTCAGAACAGCTTGTTATCAGATTGCAACTCATTATCATCGAACGGTTGACCGATTCGGCGATGTGGAACCTCAGAGTAGCTTGTTATGAGATTGCAGCGCATTATCATCGAACGGTTGACCAATTCGGCGATGTGGAACCTCAGAATAGCTTGTTATGAGATTCCAACTCATTATCATCGAACGGTTGATCAATTCGGCGATGTGGAACCTCGGAACAACTTGTTATGAGATTACAACTCATTATCATCGAACGGTTGATCGATTCAGCGATGTGGAACCTCAGAACGGCTTGTTATGAGATTACAACTAATTATCATCGAACGGTTGACCGATTCGGCGATGTGGAACCTTAGAACAGCTTGTTATAAGATTGCAGCTTATTATCATCAAATGGTTGACCAATTCGGCGATGTGGAACCTCAAAATATCTTGTTATGAGATTACAACTCATTATCATCGAACGGTTGACCGATTCAGCGATGTGGAACCTCAGAATGGCTTATTATGAGATTACAACTCATTATCATCGAATGGTTGACTGATTTAGTGATTTGGAACCTCAGAACAACTTGTTATGAGATTGCAGCTCATTATCATTGAACAGTTGACCGATTCGGCGATGTGGAACCTCAGAACAACTTGTTATGAGATTGCAGCTCATTATCATCGAACGGTTGATCGATTCGGCGATGTGCAACCTCAGAACGGCTTGTTATGAGATTACAACTCATTATCATCGAACGGTTGATCGATTCAGCGATGAGGAACCTCAAAATAGCTTGTTATGAGATTGCAACTCATTATCATCGAACGGTTGACCGATTCAGTGATGTGGATCCTCAGAACAGCTTGTTATGAGATTGCAGCTCATTATCATCGAACGGTTGATCGATTTAGCGATGTGGAACCTTAGAATAGCTTGTTATGAGCTTACAACTCATTATCATCGAACAGTTGATCAATTCGGCGATTTGGAATCTTAGAACGATTTGTTATGAGATTACAACTCATTATCATCAAGCGGTTGACCGATTCGGCGATGTGAAACGTCAGGATGGCTTGTTATGAGATTGCAACTCATTATCATCGAATGGTTGATCAATTCGGTGATGTGGAACCTCAGAATAGTTTATGAGATTGCAACTCATTATCGTCGAACGGTTCATCAATTCGGCTATGTGGAACCTCAGAACAGCTTGTTATGAGATTACTACTCATTATCATCGAACGGTTGATCGATTCAGCGATGTAGAACCTCAGAACGACTTGTTATGAGATTACAACTCATTATCATCGAACGATTGACCGATTCGGCGATGTGGAACCTCAGAACAGCTTGTTATGAGATTGCAGCTCATTATCATCAAACGGTTGACCGATTCGGCAATGTGGAACCTCAGAACAACTTGTTATGAGATTACAACTCATTATCATCAAACGGTTGACCGATTCAGCGATGTAGAACCTCAAAATAGCTTGTTATGAGATTACAGCTGATTATCATCAAACGGTTGACCGATTCGACGATGTGGAACCTCAGAACGGCTTGTTATGAGATTGCAACTCATTATCATCGAACGGTTGATCGATTCGGCGATGTAGAACCTCAGAATAGGTTGTTATGAGATTGCAACTCATTATCATCGAACGGTTGATCGATTCAGCGATGTGGAACCTCAGAACAGCTTGTTATGAGATTACAACTCATTATCATCGAGCATTCTTCTAGTTGTGATTGGATCTCACGCTCTCTTTTGATATCATCAATCTGCTTGCCTAGATCCTGCAAT
>MU221253.1:6413-21150 GCA_018584345.1 Thuja plicata
AGTGAATGAGAAGGTGGTTGATAGATTCTGTATGAGTTTTGCAAAGAGCACATCTATTGACTAAATGTATTCCCCTTTTCTGGAGATTATCTAACGTAAGAATTTTACCATGAAGGGAAGTCCACCAGAAGAAATTAATCTTGGGGATTAACTGGGGGTTCCAGACTTTCCCCTAGCTCTTTTCATCAACCACAGTCTTTCAATTGGTTAGATAAGAAGATTTCACCGTTACTTCCCTGGAATTGTTATGGCACCAAATGGCTTTGTCTTTAGTTTGGGATATAGGAATTCTAATGCCCTCAATAAGCTTCTAAATTTATTTTATATAAGGCGGGACTTGAGTCTGGTCCTGAAAAGGATCGGCGAGTGTTTTCCATTTCTTACCTTGAGAGATGTAATTGCTAACTTTACCTCCAAAGTGAGAGATCAATCTATCCTTGACGAGACCAAACTTTTCCTATCCCAGGGGTTTTTCCCCCACTCACCAATCTTCCCATAAAAAAATTTGGGTGTCATTTCCTACCAACCATTTTAGACCTTTGAAGAGACTTCCTTTGCTTTTATAAATGAAATTCCAGATTTTTGAGCCAGAGGGAACACTTTGCCTATAGGGGAATTGGTCGTTATAGAAGTATTTGGCCTTCATAATTCTGCACCACCCAGTGGTTCCTCTAAAGAGTTGCTAGACCATATTAGAGATGAGAACTTTGTTCAGGTCCTTGATTTTTCTCACACCCAGCCCTTCAAGCAGCTTTGGTTGACAAATAGTGTCCCAGTTGACCAGGTTCATTCTAGCCATTTCCTCCGTCCCAGACCAAAGAAAGTTTCTCTGGATTTTTTCCAGCTTCTCTGTAGTTTTGTCATTTATTTTGAAGAGGGACAGGAAATAAACAGGAATACCTTTGAGGGTAGCTGAGAGTAATTGGATTTTCCCAGCATTACTAAGAACCTTACCTCTCCAACCCACTAGTTTTTTTAGCATTTTCTCCAGAATGGAGTTCCAAAATTCATCAGCAACTTCCTTCACCGTGAGCAGGAGATAAAGATAGGTATCTGGGAGTAAAGATCCCTTACAACCCATGCAATCCACAATTAAAGTCTGCACTCTCATTTCAATGTTGAAGAAGTAAATTTTTCTTTTGTTGTAATTGATCACTTGGCTAGATGCCAAAGCATATTTGTTCAGGAGGTGTTTCCACTCTCTAGCTTCTCTAATGCAGGCTTTTCCAAAGAGAAAAGTATCGTCAACAAACTGTTGAAGAACTTCAGGGTTAAGAGTGGAAGCCGATTTAAAACCAACAATAGATCCAGTAATTTCCATCCTCAGTAAGTTCCAAGCTAGAACTTCAGCCACCAGAAGGAAGAGGTATGGCGATAGAGGGTCCCCTTGGCATAATCCCCTTTCCAGAGTAAAGGATCCCCAGGGTGTGCCATTGACTAGCACAACAAAGTCAACCATTTCCACTGCCACCTTTATAATATTGATGAACTTTTCATGAAACCCAAATTTCCTGAGCACCTCATACAGGAAATTCCAAAGAGTTTCAGAGCCATACCAACATTCTTACCTTTCTCCATGGAGTGAATGATTTCATGAGTGGTGATAACAGCATCAAGAATCTGTCTTCCCCGGACAAACCCCTTCTGGTTGGGATTGATAATTTTTCCAAGGAGGGGTTTGATCCGGTTGGTGATAATTTTGGATAGGATTTTATAAGTAGTGTTACAAAGACTTATGGGCTAGAAGTCACTCATGCACTTAGGTTTTGGCACTTTAGGTACCAGGACAATGAAATTTTTGTCGAGTCTTTTAAGGATACTGCCAGTTCTAACAAAGTCGTAGGCAACATGGATGAGGTCATATTTAACAAATCCCCAAAAGTGCGAGAAGAAAGCTGGGGGAAACCCATCCGGTCACAGGGATTTATAGGCTCCCATAGAGAACACTGCCAATTTAACTTCCTCCTCAGAAACCTGAGACAAAAGGGTCTCATTGTCTCCAACAGCAACAACCTTAGGGATAACTTCCATAAGGGAGTCAAAATCAGCACCCATCCTAATCTGAGCCGGTCTTTGGAAAATTCCTTAAAAGAAATCAGCAGCATGATTACCAATATCTTCAACCTCCAAGAGTAGGTTCCCATTAGTTTCCATGGATTTAATAGTGTTCCTCCTTTTATGAATGGAGGCGGACCTGTGGAAAAAGGTAGAGTTACGATCACCTTCCTTCAGCTATTGAACCCAAGACCTTCGCTTCGAGAAAATTTCCTCCCTCTTGAGGTTTTTTTTCCATTTGTTTCTCCATTCTTCCTCCTCCTACTGCTCCTCCCAGGTAGCCTCCCCCATGGCCATATCCTTCTGGAGGAGGGTAAGTTTCTCCTCAAGATCTTTTTTGCATTGGAAGATGTCACCAAACTTAGATTTACTCCACCTTTCGGCCTCCCTTTTGATGATTTTTAACTTTTCAGCAATTCTGAACATAGTTGTTCCTTTCACCAGGGTATTTCACCATCTCTTAATACATTATTCAAACTCATTGTGAGAGTGCCACATGATTGCATAACGAAATGGATGGGTCCATTACGTTTCCTCTCTTCCCAATCAAGGATCAAAGGGGAGTGGTCAGAAACTGTTCTTGCAAGGTGAGAGAGGCTAAGCAAGGGAGAAATATCCCAACCTCCCAATAACATCCATTTATACAGTCTAAATTGTACGAGGCGTCTCCCTTTTCTGTTGTTGGACCAAGTAAATCCCATTCCCTGCAGGTCCAGATCAGCTAGGTCATTGTGTCTTATAAAATCAGCTAACTCTTGCATACTTTCTGAGAAGTCTTGTGTGCCCCCTCTTTTCTCAGAGGGGAATAAGGGCATGTTAAAATCCCCCGCACACATAGTGGGGTGGCAGTGATTATCTTCTATGAGGTTAGATATTTCTCCCCAGATTCTATTACGTTAGCCTCTAATGTTAGGAGCATAGATATTATACAAGTACCAAGAAATATTATTCCAAGTAAACAAAATAGCAAGGAAGTTATGAGAAAAAGCCACAACATTTTTGGATAACTTACAAGGGTTCCAGAGAGTGGCCACACCTCTAGAGGCCCCATCCGCTTCACTATACAGAAAGGCCGCACTCGGCCAAATATTGTCCACCAGTAGAGCAAAGTTTTGATACTTCATTTTAACCTCCTGAATAAGAACCACATCAAAATTGAACTCAAGAATGTACTTCTCTAGAGCGAACTATTTTTGTGGGCTGTTCATGCCCCTTATGTTCCATGAGAGGAACTTCATCGTTTGTTTTTTGGGAGTCTTCTAGGGTTAACTGCCGTCCATTGGCAATGGCAATGGCTCTTGCTGCTTCTTTAGCTCTAACCGCTTTTGCTGATGGTCGACCCAGTTTGGTTTCATTCCCCACATCTACTTTTTTTTTTTATCCACACTTTCATCCCCCTTCTTGCTTCTGGATTTGTTGTTAACAAAACAATACTAAAATAAAAAGTTTCAAAAAATATTTATATTTTTGCTATCTTAACTTGACAAGGTCATAGCTTTAGACTTCTCTATAGCATTAGAAAGATATTTTAGAAAATTAATTTGGATCTCTTATATCCAATGCCTTCAACTATTCTATTTAAGGGACTGACAATACTTTTGAGGTCATGAAGGACTCCCATAATGTAATTTAGTAAAACATATAAATATTGAAAAATAGATTTTTTATATTTTCTTTCCTTTTGTGAATTCAATCCAAGTGCTTCTATTGCAATAGTAATTGTCAAAGGTAAGGAGTGACATGTGATATGTAGTAGCTAGTAAGATTTGGAAAAAAACTATAATTTAATACAATGTATGTTGTTTTGTAGAGTAGGAAATGTACAATGTTATTTTTGAATAACAGTTGCATTTTGTTTGAATTTGGAAAGTAGTAGAACATCAATTGAAGTGTTACTCAAGTAAAACATGATCAATATTGTCAATTTCATACACTTTTGTATTAAATTAACTGTACATAAAAATTACTATTTTAAATTAGGAGAATCCTATTGCTTTAGAGAATTATCATTAGCTCAAGAAAATAATTACCTAAATCAATACATAGCAATTAATCAACAATAAAATAAAATAAAATCTTGTCATAAAAAATCTTCTAGAAGTAGTATTTAGTGCAAGAATTGAAATATATAAATGGAAATGGTCACAAATTTCTCTCTCAAAATATACATGACTAAAAAGAATAAATTAAATTCCTTTGATAACATATCATATGCAAATTTGTGTTTCACTAGATTTAGGTGTAAAAATAAAGCAATATAAAATTAGGTGAGATGAGTATGTGAGATCACAAGGTCAGCTCCAACGAAGACCAAAATCAAGATAAGATTAAGCTTTTTAAATTTTTATTCTAGATTCCATGGTAAAAGTAAGGTAGATGCATGAATTTCAAATTTTATGAAATGAACTTTTTAATCTTTTAAACTTTTTTATCCCATGACGAATTGTATAGTTGATTTGACTAATAATGTTATTCTATTTATAACAATTATTTGTACTATTATTTCTTATCTTTCCATTAGTATTATTACAATTATCTCACTTTCTCAGTTTTTAGTTTTAATTTGTTATTAAAATTTATTGTTTACATTAATTAAAATATATTTATTTTTTAATTTTATTAGAAATTTAATTTTTTAATCAAGTGTAAATTCATATTTCTTAAGTTTTAAAATTGTTAAAAGTAAATTTCTACTATATAATTTATTATGTTTTTTTTACATATTATAGCATTTTTTGTTGTAAATTGTGGTTTAAATTTTATTATTCACTACTTCAAAACATTGTATAGGTATTGGAAAATATTTGCAAGGTAATTGTATGTCAATAGACATGAATTCTAATGTATTTTTCAAGGAAATAAATTTAAAATCAACTATACCAAACAGTTTTCTTTAGAAGAAGAAAAAATTAAATTATTTTAAATTTATTATTTATTTTTTATTAAGTAAAATGGGTTTTATAGGGTTCTTGAAACCCAAAATAGAGTTTAAAAATATAACAAAACGCCCAGTGAAAATGAAACAGAGTCTAAAAGAAGAGCATGCCAACACAGGGCCAGAACAAAAAATAGACTAAACTTCTAAGAAGAAAAAAGCACAGGGACATTGAAAAAGACCAGGGACATTCAAGATATGTCAACCATCAGGGTGGCTGCCTTGGCCTCTAGCAGCTCCATTTTGGTAGCAGAATCCTTGATCTTCTGGAGATCAGTCGCCAAATCATTATCCTTTTTCCTTTTAGCACTAGCTCTAGTTCCCTTGCCAGGACCCTGTTATGGCCTCTACTCTTTCTCCAAACCCGTGTTAGCCGCATCATTCCCTTCACATTTTTCCTCCAGTTTCTTGATAATGGCCATTGTGTGTTCTTTGGATGCTTTGAGTATATTATAGCTCTGTTCTGTGATATTTTTTAGGGTAGATTCAACCCTAATCATTTTGTCCTACAATTTTTGGACTTTGGTGCTCAGATTCATCTTTTCAACACCATTGCTATTGACATTGGATTTGTCTATACTTTTCACCATATTTTTGAGATCCTCAACTTTATGAAATAGCCATTAAATAGTCCTATAACTATCCAACATACTATTCCTAGTGTTGCTGAGCAAATCCAGCTCAAATCCCATGGTGTTGTCGCTAAGCACCACCATAGTCAGATCAATAAGTTCCTCTAGCTTAATCCATCCTCCCTCACCTTCAATGACCTTGGGGTTAATAACCTCCCTGGTTATCCCCATTTTGGAAGTTTTGACATTGAGGTCATGTCATCCCATAATCTTCCCCTGTTGAGACATATAGCAACAAAACTCGCTATCATGTCAATTATCATTCCCGAGATTTCAGGGTTGTGAGAGCTAAGGAGAGGGAGAGTCCTGGTTTGTCTCATGATGCTCATCCTGGAGCTTCTCCTTCACCTTGTGGCACAAAATAGGGGAATTTCTGCAGAACTTGTCCTTGGGAGTTCTCCAACTAGCACTCTCATCCCTGTTCTTGCCCTTTTTGTTTTTATATTTCACCATCATAGTCTGCCTTCTCTTCATGCTTTTTCCGCTGGAAAAATATTCTTCACCTTCGGTGTCCATACCTTCCTCATTATCATTGTAATCCTCATTTGAATATATAACCACGGTGGTCTATTTTTTGGAAGGGGTCACCATTTTTCCTTTTTTTAATAGTCTGCATACTAACAATATGCTTCTTAGAGGATGAACCTAGATTATTCTTTTTAGTTTCGTACTCATCTTGCTCCTCAGAGTGCAGACCCTCACTATCTTCGATCTTCGAAGGAATGTAGTCAGAACTAGAGGCCTTCATTCCTTCTTTCTGAGCAATCTCCTTCCCCAGATTTTGGGGTTTAAAAAACTCCTATATAAGTAATAAAATCCCTTCATGTAAAGTAGGGTTAGCTATAGGTTTTTCCTTAAACCCATTAATGTTTTCATTTATTGAAGCATATAAGTAAAAGGGTATATAAATCTGCATGCCATGGCGAAAATGATTCACGAGAACAAAGTGGTAGGTTCTAATCTTGTCAAACCTGGTATCCAGCATGATCAACATAATAAATGATAGCTCTCAGAAAAAATATCCACAGTCTTTTCAACCCTTCCGGAATATAGTAGATCCCCACTTTGGTAAGTGCTTTATGCTCTTCCTCATTTCTCACAAAATCGCTTATCGCAGAGTCCAAGATTTTCTCGTCTCTATAAAACTTCTTGCCAATAATAGGGATTCCAGTGATAGCAAAGATGACATCCTCTATAAAGTTTCTTCCTTCAATCACGACACTACCTTCATTCTAGCATTTCACGAACATCATAGTCACCGTTAGCATCCCACCATGAATCCTTTCAATGAAAGTGAAGATGCCACCTTGTTGGAGGTAGTGCCAAACCTTGGTTCATCTTCTCCACTTTTCACAGTCTTTAGAAGGCTCCCTTCTATGACTTTCCCCTCCCATTGCAAGAAAAAAATATGAATTGTAGATAGAAAGATACCACTTAGCAGACCTTTTCTCTCTGAATTTTTCCAGAAAGATCTTCTTCTGTACCTTGAAGGATAAGTTTTTCTAATACAACTAGTAACCTAGTAAGTGTGTGGATGTGACTTGTTATCATTGCCTTTCCAACCTATCTCATACTTTCCATTTATGGGAAATTTGTTGCCATACAAAATATTAATCATCATGATTAATACAAATAAAGCACTCCTTTCCCAAGATTCTTTCATAATCAACAAAATCCAAAGATTCACATGGGAGGTCTCCACGGTAGAGCTAGTGAGTCTGCCTGTCACTTTTCACCGCCAAGTAGGCAAAATAGTCAGCCGCTTGGTTTGTCTCTCTATACACATGAGATATATGAAGCTTATCAAAGGTATTTAAAAGGTTTTGGGTCTCTTAAATCATGTTGCCTATATTCCATGACAGTGGATGAGGCATATTTAGATAGTTAATAATATTGTATGAGTCACCTTCTAACCGTGCTAATTTGGTAACTTGGAGGGCCGCATTAGCTTCGACGTAAAGGCTAGTTTGAGTGCCTAGTGTATGGCTGACAACAACAATGCCCTGGCCAAAGAAATTACAAATCAATCCACCACTTCCTGCCTTGCCCAGGTTTCCCTTGGCCGCACCATTGAAGTTAGCTTTAGACCATCCTTCCAGAGGAAATCTCTAGGTACAATTCTATCTTTTTTCTTTGGTCTTCTTATTATCGCAACATTGTCTTTTCCTGCAAAAGGATTAGTAATCCTGCATGAAACATAATTTTACAACAAAGCATGATGTATCTTCTCATAAAGGATTTTGGGGTGAGCACTACAGTCCCTAAAGATACGGTTATTACGCTCTTTCCAGACCCCCCAGCAAAGTTGAGGAAGCATCCAAGACCAAATTTTATGAAAAATAGTGTTCTTGAAGGGAAGGATCCAATGGGAGAAGAGGTCCATAAAAGAGGAAGGGAAGCACCACTGCAACCTAAAAACCAAGAGGAGATAATACCAGAGAGATCTAACAAAGGGCAATGTATGAAAAGGTGGTCCACAGACTCACCATGGATCTAACATAGAACACACGTATTGGAGATTGAGATAACATGCTTAAGAAGGCTATCAACAACGAGGATGCTAAATTTATTATTTGTTGTAAATTCATAAGTTTTATATTATGTTTTTTTATTCTTAATATATTTCTAATTTTATAAAATAACCTTTAAATATCTTTATTTTCATATTAATAATGATTTGTCAATAATGAATTCAATTTTTATATCTATATTTTAAATTTGTAGAAACCAAATTGTTGTGGGTCCACAACACACACCCCATTTCTTTGGTCCTCTGACCATGGGGACCCCCCCCCTTTTTTTTGCTTTATGTTTTTTTGGTCTAGTTTTCCGCGTCAAGTCCTCACTCGGTTAGCTTCAGAAGAATAGGTGTCAGCATAATCCCAAAGAAAAGCACTTTTTCAGCCTTTTAGCCCTTTCAAATTTTTGGGGACCTAGGTAACCTGAAACACCAAAATGACCGAAAGGCTAAAAGATAGTCCTTTTGGTGTTTTTGGCATCCAAAGCCATCGAAAGTCTGAAGGTGTCCATATCTAAACTTTTAGTGTTTTGGACACCGAAACCACCGAAAGCATTGACGTCAAGCCCATGGGTTATAAGTTATGAAGGCCCTATTTTGAAAACACTTTGCACCCTTGATTCTAATTTTCTCGAGATCTCATAGCTTCAGCGTCCTCGCCCCCGGCTTAGAAAATTTGACCGCACACTCTCACCTCCTGCTTCGCTGTGCCTTCCTCCTTGCTTTTTCCCCTCTAAGGTGAGTCTCATTCGCGAACCCCTCATTTTATTTCTCTTGGTTTTATTTTAGGTTTCAGGGTGTTTCTCCTACCCTAGTGCTAGTCTGGCCTAGGGAATTTTGGGTCTTCTTCTCCCCTACTTTCTAAAGGGGCCTGTGGGAGCCTTTGTTTTGTGAAGAGGTCTATCTGTGTCAGTCAAGCTTTGCCCTCTAGGGTTTTTTTGTGGGTGTTAGGTTTTTTGGTCTCGACCTTTATCATAGGTTTTTGGCCCCCGAAAGGCCAAAAACCAAGTCGTGGTCATCTGTCTTGGTGTTAGAGATTCATCCCTTTCTGTGTTTCAGACCTCTAAAACATCTGAAACACCAAAAAGACCGAGTCCCCGAAATACCTTTCCCTTGTTGTTTTTTTGGAGACTCGGGCTTTCAAAATTTTGGACCCCTAAAAGAACCGAAATCCCAATAGGTCCAAGCCTTTAAGTTCTGGCTTCAGATTTCGGGACTTTGCACTTTTCAGCATCCGCAAAACCTTTAGACTTTCAGAGGCTGAAAGTTCCAAAAGATCTCACTGAGAATGATGGCTTTGTTTTTACACTTTTGACCTTTTCAGCCTCCTAAACTTTCTTCAGCGTCCAAAACCCTGAAAGTGTGAAAACCTACATTCTTGGTGACTTTGGCATTTTCGCTCTGTTTTCTTAGTTTAATCAACTTTCTTTCAGTTTGTTACTCAAATAAGATACTGATACTTGCATGTTATATCACAGGAGTGACTGAGAAAAAGATTACTTCGCCCATGAAGTACCAATACAAGGGGAACACTCCCCCTTCAAAGATCGGCAACAAGCACAGTGAGATCACCAATACTGATATCGGGAACGTAAATTGGGATCAATTCCTGACGAGGTGTGCTCAACCACAAGGAAGGTCAGAGGAATGTACTTCATTTGTATTAGCAGGACTTGTCAATGCAGCAGCCCACCCAGTGGCTGTGACCTCACTTGAGTTAATCATGACCTTAGCAAATCACTATGATTCAGACAGAAGGGTGGTTCAAAACACAGAGGGCCAATTAATATTGGATATCAGGCCAAACGCTGTGGAGGATGTATTCCATCTTCACAAAGGCATAGACAATTTCTATGACTTATTCATATTTATGGTTTAGGAATAAAGGTGACGAAGCATACGAGACAGTCAATGACAATTGCCTTGAGCAACCTCTCCCAAAGACTAAGCTAGAGAAGATAGACCTAAGGAGGGGATACATGAACGATGACATCAAAGTGACCATAACCATGTTGAGTCGAGTACACGGGTTACCACAATCCTCCCAGCTGGAGAATTGGATGATTCTTTTGATTGAAAGACTCAAAGGCCACAGATCTAGGTTCGACTGGGGAACCATCATTAGCAACAAGTTGGACGAATAGCTCATGGTAGTAAAACATAACCCCAAGTTATACATGAGCACTTATGTGGTATACTTATTAGCAGCCCRRGCGGATTACCCTAGACTCACCAAGAGGGGAAACCAAAATGATCCCAATGSATGTCCTTACATTGTATACCCTAGCTACAAAAGAGGGCAAAAATGTCAGAGGATAGCCCAGACTAYAGGATAGTCAATGACGCTTTCATCTTCGCAATCATCARGTCCATCGAAGGTGACTTTGCAAAAATAATATCAGAGGAAGTGACCGCTAAGATAAGGGMCATAAGGGCCTATTACATTCAGTTCAAGACCTTCAMCTATATTCGGATAGCAGGATCAAWRGTACAGCCAAAGAAACTACCCAGATATCCAWCCGACTGGATAATCATTTTGGAKATGGTCYGACAACWYGCCGATGCATATGAGCASATAAAGCACAAGAAGAAGCATTGTTGGGATTTYTCCATTTCATTGGGACCGTATACCCTACAAGATATGAAGATCTGCAAGTCTATGACCTTTGAATGGGATGACTGCCCCTTGCAGCTTTACAAAATAGTGTGGCCTCGCTTTGATCCTATAGGCACTTACATCCACATTATTGGCAAATTCTACATTCACGAACCACACGTGGAGGATCACTGGATGAACTTTGCGAATGACCATGAGGTCAGGATCCAAGATTACTGTAGGATGACCCTCACCCTAGCAAAGGAAGTGATAAAGACCCTTATTCCCCCTAAAGTTTAGGAATATAATTTAGATGAGGTATTGGAGGCAATTTACACCAATGATAAGATATATGGCAGGCCCATCATAAACACAGAGGTTGACAAAGATGAAAATGATGACATTGATTTCCATGCAAGGCATGTGATGAGAAAGACAGAGGAGTGGATCAAGAGGCCCTACAAGATGATCCCAATACCTGTGAAGATGTTGATGGATCCACCCAAACAAATGGATAAATAATGTAGGGAGAAAAGCATAGCACCAAAATACAAGAAAGCGCCATTGGAGAAACCAAGCACGGTGTATGACTACGAACGTATGGTAGAATGTGAGTCAAATGCAAGGCCCAAGGCTCTCAAGACAAGAATGACTAGATAGATAGATTCCCCCATAGTCCCAGCACAGGTTGCATCAAATGAAGGACCCTCCACTTTAGGACAATCTTTCCCCTCCATGGGAAAGAGCAAGAAGATATAGAAAATAAAGAAAGCTTCTTTGTCCCCACAATTGGAGACCTTGCAAGAAGAAGAAGAGGAAGATGTACCTTTAGTCAAAAGAACTAGATCTCAGAAATGGAGAGAAAAGGAAACTAGTCAGAAGCAACAAGAAGACCCTAAAGAGAAAGATAACCCCTTACATGTTCTTGGATTGGATGAGTTCCAAATATCAGACTTTGAAGGTCTAGAAGGTTTCTTAGACCAGGGCCAAGATACGCCGGGGTATGTGACTGGATACAAGGTAGGTGGTACTTCTCTCTTCCAACCACAAGTAACCTTAACTCCACCTCCCACTCAATTCACTAACCCAAACCCTGATATACCTGTTATGGGAAAGAGCTCCAAAATGGATCACAGACTCAGGAATCTGGAATCCACACTTGCCCAAGAGGTGTCTATAAAATATCCCACCACATAAGCCATTCATGTTGCAATGCACCCTCACATTCCTACTCCACAACCTACTGCCTCACCTTCTATTCTAGCTCCCCCACCATTTCTCCAAACTCCACCAACTACTCTTCTACCTCTAATTCTAAATCTCCCAACACTTACTCCACCATCATTGATCCCTTTGCTCTGCCACATCCCAACTCCTGGAGGGTCAATAAACCTAGAGTCTGTGTTGCCTTCTGAAACCACACCGAAGGTCATGACCAGTCTCAATACAGAAGTGTTTGCTAGCTCCTCAGGTGATGAAAATAGAGGTCAAGAAAAACAACATGAGGCAAGAGAAGAAAAGGGCAGGGCAGAGGATGAAAGGGAGAAAGGGGAAGAACACCAAGAGGAGGGGAATGAAGAGAGGCAAAGGAAGGATAAGGGGAAAGGGCTAGATCAAGAGATGATTCCAGGGTCACAAAATTTGGATTTTGTCTTGCAAGTTACCCCATATGAGCCAGTCACCGCCTCTAGTAAGCCTAAATGGTTTACAAGAGAAATCTGGTTAAGGAGGTGAACTTACACGGATGATGATGAAAAGGAAAATGCGGACATAGCATCCTTGGGGTAAGCATTTCAACAAAAAATGATCATATTAGGAGTGTAGACAATGTCATATGTCACCCAGGACACTAGGGTATGTTGTAAGGCACAAGTTGCAGTCCCATTCGCCAACATTCTCAAGCAAAAACTACTTCAGAAGACTACACATTTAAGGAGGTAGATTTGGGGGAACCTACCATGGAAGGGAGCAAGAAACTAGCAGCCTTAGGCCTCAAAAATGCTCTAGGTTTCATGAGTAAAGATGAAGAGACCATAAAAGCTTTGACTGAGAAGAATGAAACCTTGAAGAGGTTTATCCACAAAATTGTTGGTTTGATCGACCCTAACTGCCTGGAGGCCTGACTACAGGACGTGTTGGATAAAAGAAATGCCCCAAACTTACCAGTAGGTCTAACTCCCTCCTTCACAAAAGAAAGTGCAGATTGGAAGGAGGATTTTGAGCAATATGGGGAAGGGGCCATCAAGAAGATATTCAAACCTTACAGGGTTATCCTAATAGAGGCTACAAATTTGATAGATTTAATGATAGAGGATGGTGGCTTGGAATTAGAGACCAGAAAATGGAGAGCCACCCTCCAAGATTTATAGACCATCAGAAAACAATGCTTCCAGATCCTGGTAAAAATATATGAGGGTGAGGAGCTGGACAAATTTGAGACATGGATCAAGCGCATGATCAAGATAATCAGCGTTTACGAAAAGTGTCAAGCCTCCATATTAGAAAAATAGAAAGAAGTCATGGAATGGGTGGAGGAAATAGAGGCTTTCTTTACCAGGTTCAGCATTGATTTGTATTGGGATGAAGCTAAGAACATCTTACGGCCATCCAAAGAAGTGGTCCAACAATTTCAGGATATCATGGCAGGCATAGGGACTAAGGAAGCCTTGCAATAGTTGTTCTATTTGAAGGAAGAAATGATGAAGATGACCAATCATGTGGAAGAAATCCAATTCTTCACTTCCAAGCTAACTGCTTTTAAAGAAAAGTAGGAACAAAGGTTTAGCAGGGCAAAGAGGAAAGAGATAAACTATGAGGAAATTCAGGAGATCATACAAAGGCTCCAGGCTGCCCACCCAGAGGTATTTCCAAATTGACCCATCAGACTACAAGGTAGTCCTGAAGAAGAAATCTCTAGTACTTAAGATATTCCTGCAGTAGTTTTTGGCCTTTCGGCTCAATCATATTTTTGGCCTTTTGGCCTGGACAGATTTTTAGCCTTTTGGCCTTCTAGATATTCTAGCCTCTTCGGCCTCCAGAAAGTCTGAACTTCGGGCCAATGTCTGATGATAAAACACTTGTAAATTTTGACACTTCAAATTTTTGGAGTTGAGGCCGGGGTCCGAAAAAAACTGGGTGTTTCCAGCGAGATCACATTTTTCCACACCAGTTGAACTCTAGATTTGATTGATGGTCATCTTGAGTTCATTCTAAAATAACTAAGGGTTCCCTGTCAGTCTCCACCATCAGATGAGCTTCCAGATGAAGATTCCAAGAAAGACTTCCAGAAACAAGAAGAAGACTTTGAGTTTTCTAAAGAAACCCCTTCTTCTTTTCTTTCTTCTTGGCGAATTTGACCCTCCTGGCATGGGTAAATTGATTGTAAATGGCTTCATAGATCGATGCAAGTTATCTAGTGTCAGTTAAGAATAGTTTCCCTTCCAGTAAAGTTTTAGTTTAAATTATTTTTTCTCTTTGATGCCCTAAATTTGGAATTCAGAGTTGTGGATCAAATTCTATATATTATAATCACAAAAGAAATGTAAGGGTCAGATTCTTAATGCAATAAAGATACACATTTGGTGCTTCATTTGTGGTGTGTGAATTACTGCTACCTATGCGAAATTGTTGAATGTATGCTTGCATTATTCATTATTTTCATAGAGCCTCTTGTTTATTGTGCTTTGAATTCACGCTTTCTTTTACTTGGAGTTTGTTGTTGTTTGCTTTACCTTCCTATGATGAATGCGTGGAAGAGATCATCTTTGGGCTTAACGATAAATCTGTCTCCTGGGTGCGCACATCTGGGTGGCTTCGCGATTTGATCGATTTAGAAAATCTTGCATGAGTGAATATGTCTTCTCTCCAAACGCTTGCATCCATGGGGTATTGAATTGCGACTTGGTCTGATTTATGCTTCGTGGGTTTGTTCCAAATCTCTTCACCATTCAATTCGCAAGGAAGGATTTACAACGGTTTATGGCCGTAGGATTTCATTTTCA
>MU221254.1:14383-32205 GCA_018584345.1 Thuja plicata
ACAATAATAAGTTAATCTACCGAGTAACAGCAATATATATTTAAGACATCTAAGGGACTTGTGGATTTATTTTTGTGGTAACTGATTCACCCCTCCCCTCTCAGTTACTCCATCCATATTTCCAACATCTATCCTCAAAGTCCACCTTCTCAAGCTATCCTCTTACATCTTCCCCTTGCTTCTTTAAGGCTTTCATTAATGCCTTATTACTGTAAGTCCCTTAATTCCATGCCTCCTCCATACCTCCTTAATGCCCAAGGCATTAATGCTTCTTACATCTCCATTAATGAGCCTCTGAATTCATAAATGAACCTTGTCTCCCCTCTCTCTCTCTCCCATTCTTCTCTCTCCCATTCTTCTATAAATAGAAGCCATTCTTGAGAGAAAAGAAGCCTTCACCTTAGATTGTAAATGCATTGTTATGTTGTTAGATTAACATTATCTACTCACATTTTACTCTTTATTTCATGCTTTTGCATTGTTCTCATTTCAATTTCTAGAGCTAGAATGCATGCTTTATCATCTTTTTAGCTTGTTTTCAAACTAAAATCCTTCATGCTAGGTCATATATGTCACTGATTGTAGCATAATCTGAGGGCTATTATGTTGCTAATCACACTCTTTCTAGTTAGAAGGCAATAAGTTGATATTAGTGGGTTTTGTATGCTTATCTAACCTTTTTACACTAATGAAATGACTTATTGATGTGTTGTGTCTCTCTTAATAGGTTCCCAAATACACACACATTTTTGGCACGCACCGTGGGGCAAGATTTTCAACTTGGCCTCATTTTCTAGCACTTTTTTGCCAATTTGCATGCTTAGGATGCTGTCACGGGATCATTTTTAGTCATTTAGGGTCGCATCCAGGATACTCCATCGCACCGCAGAAAACTAGGGTCGCATCCAGGATTTTCCAGGTCATTTTTGGTTTAGGCTCACATCTGGTGAGCATTGGATCATATTTGGTACAAAATCTCGCATAAATTATACTACATCACATTCAGTATAATTTTAGTATCGCATCTTCTTAGAAAGCTTGTCTATTTAGTTTGCCTAATCCTAACATTTTGACAAGTGGTGTTTGTGGCATTTTGCATCTTAACGAGTGTTTGTAGGTTTTTCTGGGAGGTTTTCATGGAGTTGAATTAAATAGAGACTAACTTGGTTTTATAGGTTTCCAACCCCCCATCTTGACCTCTATTTAATTGCTTTCGAACTTAAAGAACATATTCCAATTTTTCACTAAACTGAGTAGAGGATTATGCTCTTTTCCTTTTAAGGAAAATGAAAAAAATCACACATCAGTTTATGGATTGAACAGAATTTTGGGTAAATGAACAAGAAAACACATCTTATAATTCTTTTTGGATTCAGTAAATGAACAACACAAAGCACTAAATATGTGGGATCAATGAACAACTCAATCATATAATTCTTTTTGGAAATAGAAATTGAACAAGAAAATCACTAAATTTTGTGGTTAATTGAACAAGGCAAACTTTCCCCTTCAAGCATCCTATTTTCTTTAAAATAGGAACAACTAAATCGAGCTCAACATAACTTGAAGGAATGAATCTTTCTTTGAGTGTTTTGGGAGAAAATGACTTAGATTAGGAGAGTATGTTCTTCTTCAGAACAATCAGAAATCCAGGCATCCAAAGCTCGCCAATCTTGGTTACGTACATTTAAATAGTAGAGGGCCTGCCGGTTGAGGAAAAAATCTCCTAGGAATGACCCAAGTGAGGAAAAATTTTACGCCAACCCTTCCAACTCACTATAAATAATTGCTTCCTTGTAGGCCAAAGCCTCGGAAGACAGAACTAGTTTTGTTCTTGGAATTTTGACATCATTCCTTGAACATATCTGGGTATATGTAGAGCAGAGCCGCTTGAATCTTTCTTGTGAGACTAAATATATTTAGGTACTCATAGGGATATACGCTTGAATTTTTCCTTGTGCAATTCTATGGGGACAGCTTCGAACGTATTTCCCAATAATCTACAACAAATTCAACTGAAATAATTCCCAATTCATCCCCGAAAGGGTGATAATATTTGTGCAAGGAAAAAAGTAATTGCCCCAAGACACTTGTCATATTGTTCCCTCACTTGCGTTTGGATTTGGATAATACAACATCATGGCTGGAGCCATTGTGAGCTTGGTGATGGCTATATTATTATTAGCATTTGAGTGTGTACTTTAGTAAACAAGCAAAGATTTTCATCCTGCACCTAGAGAATAGGAAAATATGAGTGTTTGTTTCATCCTCTTAATAATGCAAAACTGTTTGACATGTTCAAAAGGTCATTAAAAAGATAAGCTCCTCAAAATAACCAAAAAAATTCAAACCCTGGAGTACAAGTATTTTTCACTCCTTACAACACCTCTTGATGCAATCTGGAAACAAGCAACTTCACGCACTTTAAAAATAGACTTTTCAGAACTAACCAAAACTGATAAAACCATCATAAGATCGCATCCTATATTTCCCAAATTGCATTCAGTGTTTAGGATCACATTTGGTACACTAGATCAAATTTTGTCAGCATACAGTCACATCCAGATTCTAGGATCATATCTGGTACCATTAGAAGCTCGCATCTGGGAGCTCGCATTCAGGATAGTGGGCATTTTTAGGAGTTTTTCTTAGGAAGTCTCAGTTGATTTAGGTACCCTTTTTTCTCCTTAGCTGGTTCTTTTTGTCTCTTTTGGTCTCCTTGTTGTTATTTCCTAACACTTTTGAAACATCCACCTTGCATGCTTAGTCAGTCTTTCATGATCAGTTCAATACGTGTGGTCTACCTATTTTCTATCAATAACTTGGTTCCCAACTCATTATCAGGGCATTCTAACCCTCTGATGCTGGAATCATTTACATCCACCAACAACAAACAGTTACTTTTACCTAGACACGCTCACTTGAACAATCTGAAACTCTCACTTGCACTAATTGGGAACGTTAACAAAGTTGAGAAACAACTTCATGGTTAACACAAGATGCAACAAGTACACAACTAAAGGATCGAAAGTGCCTCCTAAAACACCACACTTCCAAGGAGAAACTTCTCACAATTCCCTTCTTGATCTAGATTCCCCTCAAATGGATAGAAACATTAATGAATGGAGTAAGGCTTTTGAGGGTTATGATGATGGAAAACATGAAAGATTCGAATGCACGGAAGAGGAAGAAAGACCCAAGTTTGAACATAATCCATTTGGATCAGAAAGTGAAGAAGAGATCCCCAAAGATGAATATGAAAAACTCAAACAAAGTAAACGGATCCACAAGCTATTGGAACGGATAATTAGTGATGATAAAGAAAATTAATTCCTCCATCTAGCATCCACAGGTGTCAAATTACCCAAATATTATGACGTGGAAAAAATCAAGGAAAAGGAGGTACCATACCCACTATCTATTCTCACCAAATAGATCAATCTAATGCAAATGGAGCTCACAAATCTCAAACAGGAGAAGGAGAAACCTAAGATGAAATACTCTTTGGATGCCATTTGTCCATTTCATTTTGACAAGAGTATGACTATGGTCCTATTTCCCCCCAACATGGAAAGACCAAAGTATGACAAATACACGGGAGAAACTGATCCACACGACCATGTAAGAGAATTTTGTGCTCTATGCATTGAGTACATGCATGAACCCACAATGTGACTATTTCTAGGAAGTCTAGGAGGTAATTCCATGGAGTGGTTCTCAAAACTAAACCCTAAGGTTAAGACATTTGAGGAATTTATCCAATGATTCATTCAACATTACTCCTACAACATCCAACATGATGTAACTATGATGGACCTATGTAACACCAAACAATGAACTAGAGAATCATTCACACACTTCCTCCAAAGATGGAGAAAGATTTTTGCATGGTATTCAAGGGTCATTCCCAAAATGGAGAAGATGGAAATCTTCATTAACAATCTAGTGCCTGAATTGAGCTATGCTCTACAAATGCAAGACTCTCCTAGCTTCGATAGGATGATTAAAAATTCCCTTCATATTGAGGAAGTCATGGTCAAAAAGGGAGAGATCACCCTTCAAAATGAAAACAAAAGAAACAACGCCAACCCCAAGCCTAAATGGTGGAAACAAAGAAAAAATGTTGTTAATGACAGAGTGGTTGATGCCTCTAACATTAATCCTAAACCTGAGGCATTTAATCTAACCAATGGTATGCAAGCAAGAAAAGATGCTAAGGTAACACCTCCCATCTCCAAGGTGAACAATGACAACAACAAGGAACGAAAATGGACTTCAAAACCCCAAAGAACATTCACTCCTTTGGGGGAACCTCTTGAGACTATTTTGAAAATATTGGTGGACAAAAAAGTTCTTACGATTCTTGATTCTAAACCATGAGAACCAATGGTCAAACCCAGGTGGTGGGATGATAAATCTTACAATGTCTTTCACAAAAATAAGGGACACAAGACTAATAATTGTCTCAAACTTAAGCATGTCATCCAAGACCTCATCGAGGGAGGTAAGATCAAAGTAGATGAACATACTACCAATGAGGATCATACAACATTCAACAAACCTTCTCCTAATTACAATAAAGGAGAGACATCTAAAGGGAAGGGTAATGAGGTAAACTACACCTATTCCAAAAATGACAATGTGATCAATATGCTTGATATTAAAACTGAATCCATCAATGCGATCACAATTAAAGGTGCCTCATCCCACTTAAATGTAGTAACAGGAGCTAGGAACAGGTTACAATCAAAGGACCTCCAAAACCAACATCAACATCTAAGGTTCCTATTGTAACTATCCCTAAACCAACAGCAAAACACGCGGTCACTATCCCTGGAGCAAAATATGACTTGATAGACCAATTGCAATGAACCTCTACAAAAATTTCCATTTTCAAGTTGCTCAAGATATCCACGGTACATAGGGAAATCCTAGAACAAGCTCTACACGCTGCTAATGTTCCAAAAGACATTGATAAAGACAATTTTCAAGCGATGGTCAATCACATCTCAGCGCCACATTACCTATCCTTTTCTGAAGAGGATGACAAGTCTTTGACACATCCACACAATCAACCCCTCCATATCGAATTCCTTATTCATAAATCCCATGTTAGATGGGTATTGATAGATGGAGGAATAGGATTGAATATCTGTACATTGGATCTAATCAGGAAATTAGGTCTCTCAGAACAAACAATTGACACTAGAAACAAGATAACCATCAAAGCTTATGATGAGGAAGAAAGATCCTCGAGAGGTCTTATTGCTCGACCTATCAGAGTTGAACCAATTGAGAGGAATGTCATATGTCAAGTGATGGATCTACCTTTGGCCTACAATATCTTACTAGGGAGATCATGGATTCATGGAATGCAAGCTGTACCGTCCACTTACCACCAATGCATAAAATTCCCACATAATGGGGTAGAAGTGACAATTCCTACAGATGCTAACTACACTTGCAACAATTTCAAACCTGGTAGTATGATCCCACACAACAAAGAGGCTATGGATTTAGTTTCTCCTGAAACTACCAAGGACATGGTTATGAAATTTTTTAGCAAAACCTTAAAACTTCAAGAAACAGGTATGGGAGAGTATAAGTTGGACCTGACTCCCTCACTGATAGAACTTTCGGTGTCACCAAGATCCTATAGAAAACCTTCATTGACATTCACATCTCTAGCATTCAAAGATCCAGAAGTACACAAGGCAACTGGCATGATAAAGGCATCCACATCTTCTTCAGATAACACAGAAGAACATGCAGTCTTGGATTGGCTTTGCAAAGGAAAACTGGTGGAATCTGAGGTCAAACATGTAAAGATATCCCCTGAACAGTATGGAAAAGGATATGATTTCCTCACACAAATGGGTTACAAAGGAAAGGGACCTCTAAATGACATAGGACGAGGGATTGCTGAACCTATACCCATGGAGTTCTGGAACACCAGAGATAAAATAGGACTAGGTTTTAATACTAAAATTGATAAACTTGCTTCCAAGAAGAATCCTCCTTCTGAGACAGAGAGCGATAAAATAGATGAGATAGTACTAGAACCATGGCCCTATGAAATATTACTACATATTGGTAAAGAGAATCCTAAATATCAAGGAGAACACTATGTACCCAACTTTGAGGTACCATAGGATCTTCACACTCCTTTGCTAGAACAACCCCCCATTCAAGAGGTAGGAGATATCATAGAAACAATCACTCAAGAGACACCCTCACCATAGAATTTACATCCTAATTGGGGGAAATTAGTCACAATTTCACATGTCCTTGATTTACCCCACTTTGATCTATAAGAAGCTAATCGAGTACATCAAATAAATATTGCTGAATACTTAAATAGATCTGATGATGATGTCACAAACTCTCATGAATATGAATGGGATTGGCTATCTATTGCCTCTGAAGATATTGGGGTGGATACAATTCACATGTTTGTAGCTCCCACAGCTCTTAGTAAATGATCTGACACTCCTCTCACTGATATTGATCCTCCTGAAGCAGAAGAAGAGTCCATTCCCCCGATCATTGATGGAGACACTGGTGAATACATAAGTCTAGAAGAACTTAATAGGCTACAAGAAAGAAGCCTCCTTTTACAGAGAGATAATGATGAGACTTCTACTGATGAGTCGCTATAGTTTGGTCCACATATAACTAACAATGACCATTTTTATGATGATCTCACTCTTATTGATATAAATATAAAAGAAATTAACTTAACAGACTGTGTCATGTCAGTTAATGGTCTTGATTCTAACACGATGTTGTCCTTCCCAGAATCTGACTCCCTAACATTGGTACATCTAGACCTAATTGATTGGACTAAAATAGATCCTACTCCTATCCTCAACTTTTCCAATGACCACACCCTAGCTTGTTACCTCAATGCTTGTGAACCTTACCCTTCTTCCACCAAAGCAAGGAGCAAGAACATGTCACAAGAGGATATCAAGTTTCTTAGTCACAAACTAAAAAATAAAAATAAAAAACAGACTGATGGTGAAAACCACTCTGTGGTAGTATCAGATCCCAAAATAGTAAAGAAAAAAGATGTATCCAATGGTGAAAACCTCTCCAAGGTGCCAAAGGATGAGATTCTTGATATCCTCCCTGAACACTTTTAGGAAAGATATTCAGTATTGATTGAACCAACACAGCTAGTAAACTTGGGCACTGTTGAAAATCCTCAAATAGTTCATCTGGCACAATCTTTATCAGAAGAAGAAAAGGTACAATTCACAGAGTTTTTGAAGGAGAAGAAAATCAAATTTGCATGGTCTTACGCTGATATGCCAGGGCTATATCCTAATCTCATCATGCACCACTTATCTATAGCTTCTGGGATCAAGCCCATGAAACAAAAACTTAGAAAGATGCATCCTCATGTTGCATTACTAGTAAGAGTGGCGCTAGAAAAGTTGTTAAAAGCTGGATTTATTTGAGTCATTGCTTATGCAGGGTGGATCTCAAATGTGGTCCCCATTTCTAAATCAAATAAATCTATCAGGATCTGTATGGACTTTAGAGACCTAAACAAAGCATGTCTGAAAAATGACTTCCCTCTACCAAACATTAACATGATCATAGATCTTATAGTAGGCTTTCAGATGTATTCATTAATGGATGGATTCTCGGGCTATAATCAAATCAAGATCACCCCCGAGGATCAAGAGAAAACCACATTCACATGCGCATGGGGCACCTTTTGCTGGAATGTCATGCCTTTCAGGTTAAAGAATGTCAGTGCAACATATCAAAGAGCCATGATGACAATATTCCATGACATGATGCACAAGAACATGGAGGACTATGTCGATGACACATTGGCTAAATCTAAGGAGAGAGATACTCACATTGCTGACCTAAGAAAGATATTGGATTGCATGGAACAGTTCCAACTCAGGCTCAACCCAAATAAATGTGCATTTGGGGTCCAATCAGGAAAACTCCTGGGATTCATTGTATCAACAAAGGGAATCGAGGTAGATCCTGCAAAAATAAAGGCTATTCTAGAGATGGCTCCTCTACGTAACATCAGTCAAATGAGGATGCTACAAGGGAGACTCCAGTCTATCAGGAGATTCATGTCCCAACTTTTAGATAGGGCACAACCCTTTACCAAGCTACTACACAAAGGGGTTACCTTCAAATGGGATTAACACTGTGAAGCAAAATTCAGAGAATTGAAGGGGTACCTGGCTGCCCCACCTTTTCTTATGGTGCCTATTCATGGAAAAACCTTACTCCTATACATTTCAGCTACAACTACATCCCTAGGAGTATTACTGGTGCAAGAAGATGAAACAAAGAAAGAATGAGCTATCTACTACATTAGCAGAACACTAGTCACTTATGAGCTCAATTATAGAATTATTGAAAAAGCATGCTTAGTAGTCTTCTTTGCATCACAAAAATTGAGACACTACATGCTCTCTCATATAGTGAAGCTCATTGGTAAGATTGATCCTCTGAAGTATCTTTTAAATAGAATAGCATTAACAGGACGTTTGGAAAAATGGGTCCTAATTCTAAGCGAGTTTGACATTGAGTATGTAGAATGGAGAGTTATCAAAGGATATGTACTTGTAGATCAATTAGCTAATTCACCACTCCAGGATGATGAACCTCTACTAATTGAATTCCCTAATGAAACAATCATGCATCTCACCAAATATCCATGGAAGATGTACTTTGACGGTTCATTCACTCAACAAGGATCTAGAGCCAGGGTCCTCTTCATAACTCCACAAGGATAAAAAATCCCCAAATCTTACAAATTGATGTTTCCATGCACCAACAATGTCTCAGAATATGAAGCATTAGTCAACGGTCTCAAGCTAGCTATGGACTGGAAGATCATAGAGTTACACATGTATGGTGACTCCCAACTAATTATCAATCAAGTCAATGGGGAGTATAAAAAAAAAGATGAAAATTTGATGCCCTACAAACAACTAGTTGATGATTTGAAGAAGTACTTTGTCTTCATCACCTTCCAAAAGATACCAAGATCAGAGAACAAAGTTGCAGATGCTATGGCTACCTTGGTGTCCATGTTACAACTGGAGGAACATCAATTCTACTATGACTTCTTGGTGGAAGAAATATCCTATCCTGCCTTTGCTAACCCTGAATACCAAATAATATGTACCTTGACTACCCCAGAACAATCTCAGTATGCCAGTATCATTTCTTACCTTTCTGACCAAACCATTCCCACCAATCTATCTAGAAATGAGAAAAGATCCTTGATTAGGATAGCATCATATTATGTCCTCATAACTAACAACCTATATCGATGTAGTCTTGATGGTACACTTCTTCGGTGTTTAGAACTCGAAGAGTCAGATCTAGCATTAAAAGATGTCCATGAAGGTGTATGTGGATCATACTTGAATGACTTTTCATTATCCAAGAAACTACTCAGAGTAGGCTATTATTAGCCTACAATGGAGAAATATGCTATTCAATTTTTAAAAGCATGTCCTAGATGCCAGACACATGGAAACCTCATCCATGCTCCTGCTAGAGAACTCATACCTTTCATAACACATTGGCCATTTTAGCAATGGGCCTTTGACTTGGTTGGACAAATATATCCCAACTCTTCAAATGGACACAAGTTTATCATTACGGCCACTGAGTATTTCACAAAGTGGGTAAAAGCCGTACCACTAATCAAAGCCACTAGAAAATAGGTGGCTATTTTCATTTTGAACTATATTATTTGTAGATATGGGATACCCTCTTCAATTGTAATAGACAATGGGGGCCAACTTAAAAATCAAGACATTGATGACCTTTGTGAATAGTTCCATATTACTCAACATTGCTCCTCAATCTATTATCCTCAAGGTAATGGATAGGATGAGGCATCAAACAAGAATATTCTCAAAATTCTACATAGAACTGTAAGCAAGTCTGCAGAGACTGGCATCTACAACTGAATCCGGCACTATGGGCCTGTAGAAAAAGCATCTAAACACCAACTAGAGCCATGCCATTTTCTTTAGTCTATGGTGCTAAGGAAATACTACCTATTGAGGTTGAAATCCCATCTTTGCAGATATCATTACAAGGATTGGTTACTGATGAGTAGTAACGCATAGATAGGGTGAATTCTTTAGACCTACTAGATGAGCACATGCAACAAGCGTTCAATCACCTCAAAGTGTATCAAGCACGTATGTCCAAAGGTTACAACAAAAAGGTGAAACCACGCAAATTTGAAGTAGGAGATCTCATCCTCAAGGAGAATCCTAAAAACTAGCCTAACAGGGAGCAGAAAGGAAAGTTTGAACCTAACTGGCTGGGACCTTATGTTATCACTGCTACTTTTGGGACTGGAGCTTATCAATTAGCTACACCTGAGGGAGACGTTCTTCTAGATCCTATCAACACATTACATTTTAAGCAGTTCTATGCTTAATGTTCCGCTAGAAGAGTGTGTGTAGCAAAAATCTCTTACAAAATACCAAAAACATTCAAAAAATTGATCTTGAAGAAATCCAAAAATAGTTGAAAAGTCCTACAAAAAGGGGTATCCTTGGTGAAAACCTGGTAAATAGATGCCTTGATACTACCAAAAACATGAAAAAAAAAAAGCAAAAATAACAAAAAAATAAAAAAAGAGAAAAGTGCCTTGATGAGCACCTGGTAAAACAGACATCTTGGTAGCAAAAAGAAAGAAAAAGATCTTGCCAAGTGGTGAAAACCTGGTAATCAGGCATCACTTGTGTTCTGCACTCCATGTATCAATGCACTACTAATACTAGGCCTTCATAATTTTCCCTGTGCTCGTACGCTGACTTCATTTTCCTACATGACTATCTTATCCTTGCTCGAGATTTGTCTATCTTTACGTCTTAGGAATAAGTCATTCTACAGTGGGGGCACTTTGCTAGTATAGTCAGTTGTGGTTGCTAGGTTGCTCTAGGATGGTTTGCCTCATGAAAACAATGTTTCTTGACATATGCAAAACACTGTCCCTTTTCACAACAAGGGTGTCTTTTCAAAACATCACATATCCAGACATAACATTTACAGTGATGACATTCCTACAAGGCTTTGTTGGATTGCAAACATGACCAGATTATCCTATGAATGCACAGACATGGAACACCATATTGCTTGTATTGCAAATTTCTAATTGATGAATCTCTACTATGTTTGACATATGAATGGACAAGTACTACTTAAACACACAGTTTGATAAATGTTTGATTATGATTCTTTTATGTCCTGATGATGTTTTCAACTAGGGGCATCTAAGTAATTATAAAGTTTATTTGATTTATTCTCAATTGATAATTTGTTATGTCTTCTTAGTTACTCAATGACGTCTGTGCAAAGACAAAGAGTCGCAAGGATTGGGGGCATAATGTTTTCTTGATTTTCTACGTATGGTGATTTTTCCAAATGATCCTATAAATTTCACCTAACTTGGATGTTTATGGTAAGAGCTGCTACTATGGGTATAGCTGCATATATCTCGATCTTCGTTATGTGCAAACTAAGGGGAGTTTGAAACAATTTCCTTGTCTATTTTCTGATCCAGATTCTCACTAAGGTATATGAATCATAATGTACCCAAGGATATGAATTTTCAAGGTCATTGCGGGTCCAATATCTTGCCTTAATCAGAATCTGGTATATTAAAAGGAAGGTGACTATTTTGTTATCCTGGCTTCTGTGCCTTGATACCTAAGTCTATTTCTGACATTTCAATAAAATATAGTATTCATATTATCATAATATCAGTGGGTATTAGTGATGATTGTACTATCAGGTGGTATCCATTCCAAAAAGTGCCCAATGATGATAAAAATGTTGCAATATTTGCTAATCAGTGACAAGTCCTAAGAGTCTGCATATAGTTGCATTTAAAGATTGCATGGTGCATTTATAAAAGAAATAAACAGCATAAGGAATTTTGTGCTCAAAAATGATTTTTATCTTCTTCTACCATCAAGTTAATTACAACATCCATATTACTGATATTAAAAATCATTGCACATCCATAGCATACATTTTGCATTCATTGAAAAGCAGAAACATGAAAATACAAAAACAAGGCATCCATGTATTGCATTTTTACTTTTACATCCTAAGTACATCCATACATCTATTTTGCATAACTGAAAAATCAAAAGAAACATACATTTGCATTTTCACATAGGTATCATTTTAAACATGTTTATATTAGTAATAACTCATCACATCCAATCATAAAATGATGTTATCATCTACAATCTAACTCATCACGAGACAAAGATATCATCACATGTGCAAAAGATACATTTACCACATCTATGAAAGCAAATGGAACTCATGAAACATGTCAGAATAAATAAGCTGCATCAGATATATCATCGTAACATGGTACAGATCACAAATAAAATAGTATGCATAAAGAGTATCAATGAATCAGTATGCATAAAGAGTATCAGTGTATCAATGAGCATAAAGAGTATCAATGTATCAATGTGCCAAAATGAAATAGATATACATATATGAATGTTATCTACAAAAATGGATCTCAGAAGGATCCAGATATACAAAAAAAGGGGATCTTAGCAGGATCCAGATATACAAATATAATCTCAAAATGTACATGTCATAAAAAGATGATACAAAAATCAACTCTGTCCCACCCCCTCTCCTTGGTCAGGAGGAGGAGGAGGAGGTGGTGCAAAAGGAGCTGCTGGAGGAGGCATGGCCCCCTCTGACTACTGGGCCACTCGAGAAAATGAAGGATCTCTTTGCCCCTCTGGAACTACTATGTGATATAGGGCATAATAATATGTGGCCCTCTATCCCTAATGGACTTGTATACGGGTATGTGCATCCCTCTCTTCCCTCAGTCTCTCCAACTATAAATCCCTATCCACCAAGATAGCATCGATAGTAGTGACTCTGGCCTCTAAAGCTATGATCCTGGCACAGAGCTTCTCTCTCTCTTGCTCACATCTGGATAATGGATCTCCATCTCTACCTACATCCTACTCAGGTTCCCCCTGATGCCTCTGATGCTATTGCTCACCTGTAAGAAATGGGCCAATATCTCTTCGAGGGGCCACGAATCTAAATCTCTGACGTCGGCCCTACCCACTGCTGCTAGCACCACCTGTATCAACAACCTCTCCGCCACCACCCCTATCATCTCCATCGGGTCCATCATCCAAAGGAGGATGCCTGCCATCTCTACCACCATATCTCCCGCCATCATGGCCCCCATGTCTCCTAGGAGCTCTGTCTCTACCTCCTCTACCCCTGATAGGTTGATCATCAAGATCATAGTCAAGAGGCTCCTCTATGCAAGGAATGATCTCCTCTGGAATAGTAAATCAAGAAAATGGATACTGGAGTCTCTCAGTAGCATAACCATCTGAAACACCCAAATCCTCTACATTTGGCCAAAGTTCCTAGTCTATTGCCACCATGTCTCGGATCTCTTGGTGTGTAGTCTCATAAGTCAATTGTGCACCCCATAGAGGTGTCTCATCTCGGGTACGAGCATAAACTGCAATATCCTGTGTACGGCCCTGTCGCCGACCATACTGCCTCAAAACTCTGGTGATGACAAAGCGCTCTATAATATACCTCTTTTGGCCAATCATATATCTTCTCTGACAAAAAAATGGTACCTACCAGGCATCAAAAGTCCACACCTCACAATCTAGGTATGGTCACCACACGACCTCTGTCATATCATCGAATAATCGACACCAATACTCAATCTTGCCCAGATGGGGCTGTTGTAGAAGACCTACATACATATATACATAGGGCTGCTCAGGTGACCTCCACATATCTACAATTGGCCATGTCATAGGGATGTGCTCCCAGGCCTAGATCTAAAGAATAAGAATCCCCACAGTCATACTGCGGGTGTAATGATATACAATCTCATGGAGCTCTTTGTATATATGAGCTAAGATATAGCTCCCCCAGGAAAATTGCTAACGATGGATGACCATCTACTCAATCATGCTCACCTAGTCGACCATGAATTTGTGTTGGCCCCTATCCGGCATAAGGATTTCACCTACCAGACCTACCAAATAAATAAATAATCAATCGTAATGATCAACCATATAGTCCTAGGAAAGATATTTGTGGTCTATGGTGTCACCCTGAAATAATCGACGTGCCGCACCAATCGCCACGCCAACTTGAGACTCAAAGAAGACCTCCTGTCTAACCATCGGCACTCAAAGTATCCTCCAGACATCCTCTGGAGTCACAGTAATCTCTCCAATAGGTAAATGGAAGGTGTTGTGCTCTGAATGCCATCTCTCGGCAAGAGTAGTCAACAACCCATGGTTTACCACAATCTTGGGTAAACCTATCAAGCAACGCATTCCACATTGGATCATGGTCGTCTGCTCATCATCTAACAATTGGCTAGACAATGCAAGTATACATGTAGGATAAGTGCCGTGAAAAGTAACTACCTCAAACTGGGCCTATTTCGGACAATAATGGCTGTACATCACTATCCTATCTACCTTACAGGGGTAGATTCCTAATCAACTAAGTCATTTCACAGTTCATAGGACACAAAATAGATCAAAACACTTTGAGATTCTAAGTCTTCTAGCAGATGCGATCTTGGAAATACAGAATGTGATTGTGTTTACCGTATGTGATCCCCAAAATACGAGATGCGATTCTAAATGTGGGGTGTGATCCTAAGAAAATTGGATGCGACCCACTGATGGATTTCCATTGAAAACATGGCAAAAACACTAAAATTAGATGCGATCCAGGAAATACTAGATGCGATGCAAAAATCCAAAAAAAACAGATACGATCTAGGAAAAATTGGATGCAACTCGACATTAGCAGGATGCGATCCAGAATCCTGGATGTGATCCTAAATTAAAAGGGCTATAACTACTACAAAAATGCATGAAATTCAAAATTTCAAAATCCACAGGGTAGTTTATCAAGCACTTACCGGTGGTGGGTAGTCAGCTGGACGCTGATGTCGATGGCTCATCTCAAAACAGTGCTTCCTCACAGGGAGTACCATCTTCTCTGTAGAACTCTCTGATTTACTATGGAGGAAAGTGAAAATGAATAGTGAAATGGTAATTTTTGAAGCTTTTATAGGTCTTTTCAGACATTTAGGAGTTCTGAAACTCCTCCCAGACATCTATAACTTCATTTCTATTCTCTTTCTAATCAATTGGGAACCAAATCGAAGGTGCCTACGATGTTTTCAGCAGCATAGTGCTATTCTTACAACAGTTTCAAAAAATTGCAAATTTGCTTCATTTGTTCCACACATTGGTTCAAACTGTACATTTCATCATACATCTTGGTCTAACATCATTTTTTTTCAGTCTTATCACTCACATTTTCACGTAATTAACTTGGTAATCGTGTATTTATTTTTAAACACACCTTCTCTTTCCACTTCTTCTACTCCATTCTTTCTCATCCTAACCACTTCCTGCAAGTGATATGTTCTTTTCAACTGAGGGATTTATTCTTTTCCTTCAATTTTGTTCCCGAGGGGGCATGATCACACTATCATCAATTTTAAATTTTTGCTCGAAACAATATCAAAATGACTTCATTATCAAACAAACTAGGGGCATAATAGTTTCCTTGACTAAAGTCGAAAATGTTGGATAGAAATCTTTGGTTCTCATGAGCTGATATCTTATGTTTCCTCATTTTAAGAGATTTTTATTAAAGCTCATGGCAGCTTCATACTGGCTTTCTGGATGAAAACCAAGTTTAGAATCAGTATTATCAATCTTTCAACAACAACCAAGTTCACAATTGGTCTCTTTAAAATCTTTTATTGATCTTTGGATGACAACCAAGTTCAAAATCAATTCTATTAGTTTTGTTCAACCAAGTGCAAGACTGATCTCATCAACATTTCGTTCGACAACCAAGAATGGAATTCTCAATCTTTCTAAAGTCAAAATCAAAAACTTTCTTTGAATCAATGCACTGCTCGCACATCAATTCAAAGAGGGGAAAATGTAACCACCTGAATTTGGTCTATTCCAACTATGGACCCTATTTTCCCTAAGTGTGATCATACCCTCGATTATGTCCAAACGACCCTGTTACTGCTTGACATAATTATTCAAATCAATTTAATGTCCTAGGTGATTTTTATCACTAAAATTATATTAACTATTATAGCCATATGATTCAAATCAATTCAAAACCATTTAAATCAAATTGAATTCAAACATGGCTATAGTATTTAATTATAAAGAAATTAAATAAATCTCTAAATTAATTACCCACTTGCAAATTAACCCATTCCCCTAGCCTATTTAATTTAATTAAAATTTCTATAGTCCCCTAATTATTAAAAAGCAATTATATTGTTTAAATAATTAGTTTCCTATTTTTGAATGAATTAAATAAGTTTAATTCATTTAAATAATATTCTCCTAAACCCCAACCTAACCCTTCTCAACCACTTCTACCCTGGGTTCTAACCCTTCTCAGCCCATTCACCCTTGCTAATCTAATCCTAATCCTAAATTCTATCCTAACCCACCTCCTAATGTTGTCACATTCCATTAAGGAATGCTTAGCAACTCCACCCACTTGAGACAGTCATGGAATCTCAAGATTTCATCCTCAAAGTCCACCTTCTCAAGTTATCCTCTTACATCCTCCCCTTGCTTCTTTAAGGCTTTCATTAATGCCTTATTAATGTAAGTACCTTAATTTCATGCCTCCTCCATACCTCCTTAATGCCCAAGGCATTAATGCTTCTTACATCTCCATTAATGAGTCTATGAATTCATAAATGAACCTTGTCTCCCCTCTCTCTCTCTCCCATTCTTCTATAAATAGAAGCCATTTTTGAGAGCAAAGAAGCCTTCACCTTAGATTGTAAATGCATTTTTATTCTGTTAGATTAACATTAGACTCACATTTCACTCTTTATTTGATGCTTTTGCATTGTTCTCATTTCAATTCCTAGAGCTAGAATGCATGCTTTATCATCTTTTTAGCTTGTTTTTAAACTAAAATCCTTCATGCTAGGTCGTATATGTCACTGATTGTAGCATAATCTGAGGGCTATTATGTTGCTAATCACACTCTTTCTAGTTAGAAGGAAATAGGTTGATATTAGTGGGTTTTGTATGCTTATCTAACCTTTTTACACTAATGAAATGACTTATTGATGTGTTGTGTCTCTCTTAACAGGTTCCCAAATACACACACACAGCTAGCATTCTCCATTTAAATTTTGATTTCAATGTTAATTCCTAAATAAGGTTTGACTAAGGCAAACCCCTCCCCAAAAAACAAAACCATTTTTATTTTAGGTATAGGTATGAAATAGCAAATTACAGAGCAGAGTTGGATACCCTTTTCGAAAAAATTTCTGGATCTTTGAATAGAATTTATGTCAGAGCAGTACAGGTCAAGGTTGATATAAATGGGTACAATTGTGCCCCCGTAGTTGGGTCAAGGTCGACCTTTCTTAGAAAAGAAAATGATTTCTGAGTTTTCTCTATCTCTGTGTTTCCAGGCTAGGGCAGGTTGCAGAATTTCCTGAAACTTATTACAGACACCAAAAAACAACAATTTCCAGATTTGCTACATTTCAAGATAAGTGTTTCATTTCATCCTAATCTTTCAGATCTATTGTTTTACTTTATAATTAAGAAATTAGACCCCCTTCCCCTCTTTATCCATAACTAGTTGATTCCTTTTTTCATTAATTCTCTCCTTTCGGTTAATCAATTGGGATCTCCTTGTCTTGGATTAGGAGGTTATATATATATATATATATATATATATATATA
>MU221254.1:46870-60951 GCA_018584345.1 Thuja plicata
ATCCTCAATTAATTAATAACCATCGAATTGAATAATTTACAAAGAGGGAATCCTTATAAAAGGATACCGAAACCCTAAACGGGAAACCCTAAAGGGAAAAACTAGGTTGCATAATAATAATTAATAAAAGAATTAATTATTAAATGCCTAAAGTTTAGCTTAAGTAAAAGAGAAATAATAAGTGACTTAATAATTAAATCAATATGATTTAATTAATAAGTGGAATCACTTTATTACTCTAACACTCTCTATTACAACAGTGAAGAAGACACCAATCATCTATTTCTTACTTGTCCCTAATGTTGGCAATGGATTTGTGCAAAATTAGGATGGTCCTCAGCTCTTCCAAATTATATTCTATCCCTTTTTACCTCTTGTCCACAACTCTTCAAAGACAACCTATGTGGTAATCTATGGATCATATCTCCCTCCATTTTAATTTGGGAATTATGGAAAGAAAGAAACAAAAGAATCTTCCAAGATAGACCACTTGATAAAATTTCAATTCTAAATCAAATGGAAGCTTCTATAGTGGAGGTTATGAATGCCCACATCCAAACTCAGAGTGGACAACATAAGTACTATACTAGTTGGGATGATAAAATGATAAAAAAATGGTCAGGACTAAAAATACCCCCCACAATTGGTAGAGGCATGAAAGAAAATGTCAATCTCAGAGAAAAATGCACTTGGTCACCACCTTCATAGGGATGGTTTAATTTGAACTTTGATGGAGCTTCAAAAGGTAATCCCAGAACTTCAGGGGCGGGCTACATTATTCACTCTAGTGAGGGTACATTCGTTTCCAAATTTGCAAGACCTCTAGAAATTGACACAAGCAACATGGCCAAGTTCAAAGCACTATTATTCAGTTTGTCTCTAGCAATTGAATTGGGTTTGAAGAATCTAGAAATTAAACGGGATTCCTTGGTAACAATCAATGCAATTTTAATTGGACACATGCCAAATTGGAAATTACAAGTGACCTTGGAATTCATTTTAAACTTAATGGAAAATTTTGAATCTAAAATGGCTAACCACATATACCTCAAAGGAAACCACTTGGTGGATGACCTGGCTAACACATTTTCCAAGTGGGTGAATATATAAAGTACATTGGACAGACATGCTATGCCAACTAGCATCACTCCCAAATGGTCACCTATTAGTAGATTCTAATAGGAAAGAAATCGGTCACCTCATGTCTTGTCAAACTTTAATGTTGATCGCCTCCTCTATGAAATATGGCTTTTGGTAAGATGAAGGAGTAATTTAATGAGACATCAAGTTTGCATAAGCTATGGATAGGTTTCCTCTCTCTCTCTCTCAGTCACATCACATTAAATATGCGTATGCTGGGAAGAAATTTGTGTAAACTCCTCCATCGCTTCTGTTAGAAAGGACTAATGTACTTAGGCTTTGGAAAATGAATATCGATTATCTCCTTTTATAGTGAAATTGATAACTTCCTTCATGGAAAGAATATTGACGTATTTACAGAGATGTTTTTGTTAAGTTTTTAGGATAGTTGCAAATGTAATAGCACTCTATGTTGTATGTGTTATGTGTGTTTCAAATGCATTAATCTCTCTTTCATTTATCAGATTAAAAAAGAGGCTAGGAGAGAGTCATGTCCCTTCATCCTTTATGGGACATGTCTATTCATTATAATTTTATAATGTTTCATCAATCAATCATATATCAGAATAATATAAGTTTGCATAATGTGTGTGTGTGTGTATACACACACACACACAATATATATATTATTATTAATCAATATCTAAGTATTATATGTATTCTAAATGATCATACGACTGAAGCTACAAACATTAACACTCCCTCTTAGCTAGGGAGGACAATCAAACATAATGTGTAGTGGTCTCTCTTGACCCTCACCATAATTCCAAAAAATAAATCAACACTCCCTCTTAGCTAGAGATGATAAAATCCATCAAGGTAATAAATCCATTAATTTTAAAAGAGAGGAGATATCATCTCACTGTGATATTAGGAGATATGGTATATGGAGGAATATCAAATCACATGATATTTTCCATAGCTCATAAATATCCATGGTATGTGTAATGGAATTACGTCTCATGATATCTGCCTATGGATACTAAGTTTATGTAAAGATTTTTAATAATGTAATCTTATCTAAGATTCATATGGATACTCAGAAATCACATATCACATAACTCGTGATATGTCTTCAAGTGCAGATCTAAAATTCATATAAATAAGAGATCATGGCTCATGTATAGACATGCCTCTATGTAGTAGAGTCATGTCTCTTTATGAGATATGTCTCACTCAAAAATTTTCGTATAATAGTTATCGTGGCACATATATATATATATATAATTGGTAGTACGTAACACAATAATATATGTGTTATGATACTTACCAACTATCGTAACACATATATTATGGTGTGTTACTCATACCATTGTCTTATATATTAGTTACAATGATTCACATGACTATATCATAAAGTCGTCGAATACTCAATACTAAGTCTCGGTCAATTTATTAGTATTGTTAATATTAATATTTTTATTATTATTATTATTATATATATAATATCTCAAATAAATATATATATATAACAAATAAACTTAATTGAATTAACAATATAATATAATATTTATTATATTAATAATATAATATTATTATATCAACTTAGTATGTTCATTATTGATCTGACTGAAGCTATAACATTAACACTCCCTCTTAGCTAGGGAGGATAAATATATTACTTCAATGTAATATGTGAGTATGAATAATTATTTAAAATTTATATCATTTTACTAATATAACGAGTAATGGTATTCAAGTATCAAGTCCATGATACTCACTAAGTACTCAAGGAAATGGTCTCCAAATATCAACTCACAAGATATTCAGCAAGTGCTCAAAATGATTATCATGAGTAATTGTCTTCAAGTATCAAATCCATGATATTCACCAAGTACTCAGAGTAATGGTCTTCAAATATCAAGTCCATGATATTCACCAAATATGTGAGTATAAATAATCATTTAAAATTTATATCATTTTACTGATATAATGAGTAATGGTCTTCAAGTATCAAGTCCATGATACTCACCAACTACTCAGAGCAATGGTCTCCAAATAGCAATGGTCTCCAAATATCAACTCACAAGATATTCACCAAGTGCTCAAAATGATTATCACGAATAATGGTCTTCAAGTATCAAGTGTTGGCAAGTTGACTTCCTGAGGATGCATGACTTATTTTGTGTTGTCATCATGGCAACAAAGTCATACTAAGTTTCTATCAAAGATAACTTAGAAGACAAAATGACTAAGTATAGAAAATAGGACAGAGAAAGTTATACAGCGATCAACACAACAATGCACATGTGAGAGATCAAATCAGAGTATGTACATTCAGATATATGTTCTATGTGATGTATACATACTAAGTCCAGACACACATGGTACGGAATGATAGTATGGAGAAGTTACAGTCAGATCAGTACACTAGTAGTCCAGAAGATAGAGCATGAAAGTCGACTAGTGTTTTGATCAGCGTGAATTATTTTTCTGTATAACACCCAAGCACCTTTGATTATATGTTTGTAATAATGTCTTTAGTATTGTTGTAAACACACTTAAGGTGACTTGTTGGGAAGCATTGTGTATTATGTTTTTAGGGCCGACTATGGTCTTGTTTCGAGTCGTGTCTATTTGGGTATGAACATATAAGTATGTAATGTAAAGTTATGTTACAAGTGTTGAATAATATGCATGAGAAAGATATAGAAGAGTAGTATGATGAATTTAGTATGAGATAAAGCTCTTTAAGAGAGTAAGAGCATCAGTGCATACACTGAACTGATCAAACAGTAGTTTTATCACAACAGTTCACTTTTGATATAATGTATATCAACTATCAAAAGGTTGTAGCCTTCATCTTATTAGGCAGTGAGCCTAGGCAGTGGGCCATATACCTTTAACAGTCTTTTGTAATAGACTCCTAACAGGGTCATTGTACTTGGATTGTAAAGACTGCTCCTAAAAGGGCAAAGGAACTTTAACAGGTTCATTATACTAGTGCAATATTTGTGGGTACTAATTCCCATTGGGGTTTTCCTCTGATCAAGGTTTCCACATAATCATATCATGTGTTATGTCTTCTTGTATTCAGATTTATTGGATGTATGTTTGATTTATGTTTAAGTTGCTGAAATATAATAAATAAACAAACACTGATTCACCCCCCCTCTTAGTGTTTCTAACAATTGGTATCAGAGCTCTGGTCCTCTGAAAGAAATTTTAACCACTTGAGGAGATCATGGACTCAACAAAAGCAAAACATTTGAAAAAAAATCTTGAAGCAGCTCTTGAAGATCTTGACAAATCTAAAAAAGAAAATGAAGAAGTTAGACTAAAAGTTGATGGCTCAAAAATGCTTATCAAGAAATTAAGAAAATATTTGAAAGATTGTTCTACAAGTGATTTAGGGAAAATAGTCAAAAATCTGAATGAAGAGAACATGTCTCTGAAAGATAAAATTGAAAATTTGGATGAACATCTAACTGACAATCAAATTTCTATTGAAGAAAAGATCAAAGAAAGAAAACAAATAGAAGATGAACTTTTGCAAGAAAACATGGAAGTCTTGGAATCGGAGAACATAAAGAAGAAGATGGAATCTGAATTAATAGAAGCAAAGGATAAGATTGATAAACTCCACTCAAGTTCTAATTCACTTCAATCTCAACTCAATGCACAAAAGTAAAAAGGCGACACTACTGGTCTTGGATACAGTGTAGCACAAGTTGAAATCAATCATTAGAAGAAAGAAAGAAAGCACATGAAGCACCTTCAGAAGAAAATAAAGTTGAAAGTATTGCAGAGATTAAAATAGATCAACCTAAAGGAGAAATCAACAAAGTTAACAGAACTTGTTATGCATGTAATAAACATGGTCATATGGAAAGATATTGTAAAGAAGTAAGATCTTTCAATGGTTATTGTTAAACCTGTAATAAGTTTGGTCATAGGGATATACATTGCAGAACAAATCAAAGAAATCAGTCACAGCAGATTCAGAGAAAAATGAATCAAAAAATCAGAGAAATCATCCTCAAAGAAATTTGCAGAACATCACATGTTAGATATGTAAATACAATGGACACACAAGAAAGCAGTGTAGCATGATGAATAAGAACATCAAACCTCCTATCATTTGTCACACATGTGGAAAGGCTGGACACATCTCAAGGTTCTGTAGATCCAGAACTCAAAAGCAAGAAGATCCTAAGAAATCACTATTTGAAGAAGAAGGAGAAGTCAAGTTTGTTCAAGCAAAATTTGGGTTGAATTAAAGAAGGATAATGATGTTGTCAAAGTCGTTGATGCATCCATAGTGGACACATCATCTATTTATGGTTGAATAGACCTTCTTGGTCTTAGGGGGAGCTATTCTAGCTCAGAACCCCAGCGTGATTGGTATACTCAGCTCTGAATATGTGCCTATGAAATTTTGTTTATGATCATAGTTGGATGAAGTATGCATGCCCACATTATCTATAATACACTCCGAATGAAGTTTGAGATTCACTGTGAAAACTATGTACGGTTGCAAATATTAAATGCAGTAACTTTTATAAAAAGATGTAAGTGTTTGATCTTCTTCACATTTGCATTTGAGATCACAGAATTCAGAGAGAATAGGAGAATTGAGCATCAAATCATGGAAGCATAATAGATTTGGTGGTAAAGAAGCATGGTTAAGAAGTTGGAATAGATCCCTAGCAGTCATGCCATTTAAAATTATCGTGAAACCCTACTTAATCAAGTTCCAAGTATGATGAATCCAGTTATATTTAACATTGTAGAGAGGAAGAGATTTTTATTTAAGAGGCATCCATTTAAATCTATACTGGATGATGTGGAAGGAGATTTCTCCAAAACTTCGTTAGGAGTCATTCACATAGAAGACGTCTGCGCGTACATTTATTGTAAAAAGGAAACAATTAGAGATAATAGTATAGCCACTCTCATGGCTTCGATGATGAAACTAGACTATTCATTCAAGGATGAAGACATGCACCTCACAGACAACCCTATCTTAGATTATTCAAATGCACATGAATTCTATGAACCAAAATGGCTTAAAAAAATATTGAGTAGGATTCATGATGATCTTTTCTGGATTGGTGAAGTTCCCATCCATATTACTGTAGACCTAATACATGAATTAACTGGACTTCCTAAGAATGGACTAGTTCTACCTACTAGCAAGGATGTCAAGAAATATCTTGAGAAAGAATGTCTATCCAGAAGTGATAGGTGTGGTATGACAGTTGATCCTATCAAGGAAGGTGACATAAATCTTCTAACTATGATCCTTGGTTACAAGTTCCAGCATGCAAGTAGATTAAATAGTGTGTCAGTAGCCATAGATCTAATAGTTATAAGGATGGTGAAGGATAACAATTAGTTCAATCTATCTGAAATATTTCATGGTCAATTGATGGACAAAATTCAATTTATCAAGCATGACAAGAACAAGACATTTAGGTTTGGGTCTCTGATCATCTACTTGTACTTCCACATTATTGGCAAGGTTTCCAATCTTTACCTAGATAGAAGAAAACCTACAATGTCTCAAATTTCACTAAAAGATACATTACAGAGTAGTGCAAAGGATTCTATGGACATGGACATTGTTGAAAAGTATAAAGAAACCATATGTTTCATGGTAGAAACTAACTGCACTTGCATAGAGGTAGTTGAGCCCAGAACTAAATGGATTCATCCACTTGGGTATGAAGTGGAGGAACATGTATTGGAAGGATATGCATAGGTCCTTTTTTCTACACCCAAAGATCCCAATGAGCCCAGATGGGGCACTTATAGAGAGAAAACTAATGCAGTTGATTTTGTATTATATAGTTTTGATAACAAAATAAAGGCATCTAAGATTACATCTAGAATTCTAAGAGCTCATGGAGTCACTCAAGAAGATCTTGAAAAAGCTAGAGAAGCCAAGATAGCCAAATAACTTGAGAAGACTGATGACATCCAAAAGAAGAAGAAAGTAGAGAGCACCTCTGCACCCTCTACCACCATTGACCTAGACTCATCTCCACCTTCTATACCAAGCAAGAAGTCTAGAAGAAGGAAGAAAGTGCCCACAAATCACCCATCCTCAAGGAACACATGGAGCATAGCAAGTAACACTCAAGCTCCTCATGAGGTAGGATTTAGACCTAGTCTAAATTTCTTAAAGAGTAGGATTATTAATGAAGGGAGACTAGACACACTTGCTAAGGTCTATGACAAGTATCAAGAGATTGATAAAACTGAGATACATTCTATGATCATCTCTCATATGATTAATTTTAAGAAGTCAGTTCTTGAACTCAAGATAGTGATACCTGATCAGCTATAGAACATACTAGAAATAATGAAGAGATATGCAATTGAGGAAGACATGAGGATAAGATAAGAAACATTGGATAATATTATCCTTGTATTCTCACATGATGAGAAGGAAATACTATTAGATATGGTGAAGCCTCATCTCAGAACCAAGACAAGGACTCTTTAGATTATGAAAAAAGAGTATCAGAAGATAGGAAAAGAAACTGAAAAGGAATTTGCACAAGTGTTTATGGATATACACATGTATCCATAAATGGAACCTACAACAAAGGTAACTCCAGCTCCTCCCAAATAGATTACAAAACCAGTGATGACAGGTCCATAGGTCTCAATGCCCTCAGTGACAATAACTTCTGATACAACAAAAGACTTAGAAGATACTATAGTGGTTGACAATATCAAGATATCCATGACAGCATCTGACAAAGACATGTACAAAGTTGATAAAGTATTTATAAGCACTGAAGAGATGTGCACTGATGATACATCTAAACAACAAGATGAAATTCCCTCCAATGATCAAATAGACTTGAATTAAGAAAAAGATACTCAAGATAATGAGACACCAATCAAGGAGAAACCAGTAAAGAGTGAATGCATGGATACCAGTCAAAATACTATATTCACTCCATCCACTTTACCATCTACTTCATTGTTGTTGAGGTTAACTCATGATTCAACAAGTCTAGATTTGTGGGGAGAAGAAGACTTAATTAAGATCAGCGTGCTAGCTATGGAAAACGCAAAATAAAAATAGGTTACGAGGAACCCTCTTTTCTTGGAGTCAGTTAACATTCTGAATTATTTAGTACCTACAGACAAGAAAGTAGCCAAAATTCAATTAGTTGAAGATGTTGACAACATTCTAACAAGCATCAAAGCACAGTTTATAGAACTATCAGACTCTGCTACTAGAATCGCAGAAGATGAATATAAAAAGGAGAGATTGCATGAATTGGTAAATAATTTTACCTTAGAATTAAAATCTTTAAAGATTGGGAAATCCATATTGAAAGAATTGGAAACTAAGGGTAAAAAGGTTACAGTAAACTACATGGACAGAGTAAAGTTCACCTCTGAACATATCAAAAAGATAGAAGAGGCAGAGATCATGGTGGGCAGTATTAGAAAATCAATTGAGACATCCTTGCAAGACATGAACATATGTAATAATGTCTATCAAGGTCAGTTGGACAAAATTGAAAAGGCTAAGTTTGAGATCATTAAGATAAGAGTTAGACAGACTCAATTGAGAAATGCACTTGCGCCCCCTCTAGCAGTTCTGAATGAAAACATCAAACAGATTGATGCCACCAATGTGACATATGGTAAAGGTCCTTGCATGGATTTGATAAAGATGGAGAAGCTGACATACACATTATGTGTGCATCTTCAGATAGTCGATGCAATGGAGGTATTCTGGCAGAAAGAGATCCAATCTCTTTAGATTATGTACCCAGATGTTTACATGGAGTAAGTATCTAGAAGAATTACAAGTTTTGTACACCTTTGTCATTAATGTCAAAGGGGGAGTAATAGAGAATGTTTATATATGGGGAACAATATATATATGAGATGCAATGATATACAGTTATTTTGTGTGTTAAGTCATTTTGAGAAACTTGGCCACATTCCTTTGTTGCCATAAATGACAAAGGGGGAGATTGTTGGCAAGTTGACTTCTTGAGGATGCATAACTCATTTTTTGTTGTCATCATGGAAAAAAATCATAATAAGTTTCTGTCAAAGATAACTTAGAAGACAAAATGAATAAGTATGGAAAACAAGACAGACAAAGTTATACAATGATCAACACATTAGCGCATGTGTGAGAGATCGAATCAAAGTATATGTATTTAGATATATGTTCTATGTGATGTCTACATACTAAGTCCAGGCACACATAGTATGAAATTATAGTGTAGAGAAGTTACAGATCGATCAGTACACCAACAATCCATAAGACAAAGCATGAAAACTGATTAGTGTTTTGATCAGCGTGAATTATTTTAGTGTGTAACGGCAAAGTGCCTTTGATTATATGTTTGTAATAATGTCTTTAGTATTTTTGTAAACACACTTAAGCCGACTTGCTCAAAAGCGTTGTGTATTATGTTTTTAGGGCTGACTATAGTCTTGTTTTGAGTCGCGTCTATTCGGGTATGAACATATAAGTATGTAATGTAAAGTTATGTTACAAGTGTCAAATAATATGCATGAGAAAGATATAGAAGAGAAATATGATGAAGTCAGTATGAGATAAATCTCTTTAAGAGAGTAAGAGCATTAGTGCATACATGGAACTGATCAGACAATAGTGTCATCACAATAGTTCACTTCTGATATAGTGTATATCAACTATCAGAAGGTTGTGGCCTTCATCCTATTGGGCAGTGAGCCATATACCTTTAACAGAGTTTTGTAATAGACTCCTAACATGGTCATTGTACTTGGATTGTAAAGACTGCTCCTAACAGGGAAAAGGAACTTTAACAAGTTCATTATACTAGTGCAATATTTGTGGGTACTAATTCCCACCGAGGTTTTCCTCTAATCAAGGTTTCCCCATAATCATATCATGTGTTATGTGCTCTTGTATTGAGCTTCATTGGATGTATGTTTGATTTTTGTTTAAGTTTCTGAAATATAATAAATAAACAAATACTGATTCACCCCCCTCCCTCTTAGTGTTTCTAACATCAAGTCCATGATATTCACCAAATAAGTGAGTATAAATAATCATTTAAAATTTATATCATTTTAGTGATATAACAAGTAATGGTCTTTAAGTATCAAGTCCATGGTACTCACCAAGTACTCAGAGGAATGGTCTCCAAATATCAACTCACAAGATATTCACCAAGTGCTCAAAATGATTATCATAAGTAATGGTCTTCAAGTATCAAATCCATGATACTCACCAAGTACTTGGAGTAATGGTCTCCAAATATCAAGTCCATGATATTTACCAAGTACTCAAGATGTCTAGTATGATATGTACACTAGTATCATGTGATAATTACCATATAGACATGATATATCCATACAATAGAACTTTTAAGTAATTTACGCTATACCTTGTAGTCCATATTGATTTACAAGATATAAACTACCACGACTTAAATCATGATGGAGATGTTTGCAAAGTCATCACCTCACAACATCAATAAAATACAAGTGTTCATTGTCAAAAATTTGTCAACTTTCTTCAATATTCACAAGAGGGCCCATAAGTCATGGATTCACACACATGACATCCACCTTAACTCATCTTAAAGGGTGAAACCAAGGGATTTCACCATAGAATTCTCTCTCAAAGAGAAGAATGCAATAAAGTACATATCAAGAAATCACTAATGATGATACTCCCTCTCAACAAGGGCTTTGTTCTCCAAAAATCCAAGGTTGTTCAAAAAAATGCACAAACTCTACTTTGGCAAGAGGCTTGGTGAGAATATTGGTCGTCCAATCTTCAGTGATAATGTACCTCATATGAATACTAGAGAAACCATCTCTCCATGGTTTAATCCCTCTGAACAAGTTCCTTAGATGTCAGCTGATGCAGATTCTCTAGCTGCTCCCTCTATCATGAAAGCATACCATATTCACATACTCCAATCATGGAAGATATCTTGCTCCAAGAGACTCATCATCTGGCACATGATTTATTTGTTCAATGATCACAATAGTTTTCGCAAGAGTGATTTCTTGTACACAAATGTACTTGTCTAATTCCATAGTAACATGAGTAAATGTAATAAACTATGGATTTATCTTGAGAGTTTGCAACACCAAAAATTCACGATTAATGTGTCTCTCTTCTGAAGCTTCAAGTACATGTGTCAACCTCCTAACATCTTCTTTCAAGTTTGTCTCTAATGAATTTTCAAACTCCCTCTGAATTTGATATCAACATTCAACTTAGTTACATAACTGCAAGCATTAATTTATCTCTCCCTTGAATACAATCTCTTATGCTTCTTCACCCTATCTTATCTCTATGCACTATGTCACCTCTACATCAAAAACTTCAAATGCATAGTGCCAGCCTCAATGATACGTCTATAATCTTACACACCTAGTAGTGGATTTATCACAACAATACAAAATGGGCCCACTTCCATAGTCTATAAGCCAATACAATGTGAATCTACAAGATTTCTTCACAAGCATGCCCAAATGCCACACACATGAGAACTCCTTCAAGCCGCTTCTCAGAAATGAGAGTGATATGTATACAGGCTCAAACCAAAAACATCAAAGCACTAATCAGTCGATGTAAATCACCACCCAATTTGCACCAAGGCCTTTGCAATATACAAGCTTGATGACATATATCTTTATCTTCTACAGTTGATCATATATACTACCAGCTCCATCATACTTTGCAATCCGGAGAAGGCAACAAAAATTTGATCTCGGGAGCATTGTGATACATATCTTGGCAGATTCACACAGCAATATCATTACATTCAATCCTCGGAAACATAAAAAAAATTTCTATATTATTTTGCAATTCTGAAAAGCATACTGGGAACGGGTGGCAAACATAAATTGAGGGAAGGCATCATCAATATCAATCACTGTGATATGTGTACTATGTATAATTGTACTTCATCTCTGGCGGCCAAAACTCACCAAGAACCCATCCAATTGACCACGCACTCTAGATTGTCATCCTTAGACAGTGACATCTCCATTCTATTCATATACACACTTTGACATTACACTCGTCGGTCACACATATTATTGTCCCATACATGAGACCATATTAGAGCATATTTATTGTACCAACCGAGTATAATTCACCGAGTAGATCCAGAGACTTCTAATAACTAAATGATGAATGAAAAGCATCAAACGTATATCAGAATAGAGCTCGATCATCCATTGTAGAAGGGGGTCAAGATGCTCTTTTTCAATCTGATATAAGTCATCCATAGTTTGGGCCTTTGAGTTGGATCAACACCATGTTGTTTCCCATTAGTATTTCAACCACTAATATCTTTTTTCCGTGAGAGACATGAATTTATAGATTATTATAATAGTTGATGCACTGATTTGGGATTATATTTGTTGGTTAGACCTCCGTACTTAGAATGGTATCTCTGCTTTTCATGCCCAAAAGTTAGATAAAAACACACGAACAATTTTTTTTTAAAACGCATTAAAACGGGATACTAAAACAAACACAAGGGTAATCATGTGCACTCAAAACGGTGCAAAGGGATAAATGAAACTAGAAAAGGTCTCAAGGAGAGGAATAGTTTTCACAGCTATCCTAAAGGAGGTCTAAGCTCCAAACTGGAATTGCACGCAAAGTGAGGTAGATGACCAAAAGTCATCTTAGAGTTGACCAAAAGTCACAAAACTCTGAAATAAGTGAATGGTACAAACTAGGGTTCACTAGACCCTAAGGAAAACTCATACATGCAAATCGAGATGGTTTGACTAAAAGTCAACTAGGGTTGACCAAAAGTCAAACAACCTTTGAAATACGTGAAGGAGGGTTACTAGGGTCTACTAAGTGCTATGGAAGTCATAGACATGCAAAATGAGGCAGTCAACCAAAAAGTCAACCCAGGTTGACAAAAAAGTCAATTGTCTCCAAAGGGCTCGAAACTGAAACCCTAGGGTCCAATGGGTACAGAGAACAACTGGGGTGAAAAATTGAGATGATCGGAGGAAGTTTGACCACATTGACCAAAAGTCAACCATGCACGAGGCTGGTCAAAGGTAGCGAATTATACCCTTATTAAAAGTATATCGTGAAGATAAGGGGGTTGTTATGACCCCCTTATCGATAAAACGATATCTAGGTTTAAGAAAAAAATCTACTATGAATATTGCATTAAGATTACTAAAAGTATTCAAACTCCCTTAAAAGAACATTAATTTAATATTTTAAAACTATACTTAATCTAATAACTAAATTAAACTTCCCTAAATATTTGCAAGTCTTTAAGTACATCCAAAAAGAATTAATCAATAAGTAACTAATTTTAAATCTTAACATTTTCAACTAATATATAAATCAACTAAACTAAACTATCCCATTTTAAGTTAAAAACTATAATGCATGGCCATTTAAAATACTACCTAAACCTAAAATATAACCATCTAAATTCAAAACAAATTCTTAAATAAAGAAATCTAATAAGCAAATCTAATTTTAGTAAATCAAATCTAACATTAAAATCAATTAATTTTATATTAAAATAAACATCCTAAACTAATATCATAATCAAATAAAAAAAGAAATAAAACCCTAACAAAAATAAATCGCTATGGAAGGGGGGAGAAAAACGTAGAGGCGGCTGTTTATATGGCGGGCAGAGGGGAGAGAAGGCAAGTGGGTTGGTGGCCGCAGTGGCGGCGGCACCACCCACCGTGGTGGTGGCGAGGTAAAAAGGGGGGGTGCGGTGCGAAGTGGTGATCGGCGGGGGTGGTCGGCCCTCCCTGCCCCTCTCTTTACACAGAGGGGCAGCGGGGTAGGGTTCGGCCCTCCCTGCCGAGCCACCCACAAATGCACAGGCTGCGGGTTGGGTAGGGCTTCGGCCCTCCCACCCAAAACAACTTTTTTTTTTTTTTAAATAAAATTTTCAATTCCGCCTTCGGTGGTAAAATGTAAACCCTTTTTAAAAAAAAAAAAAAAT
>MU221254.1:73542-86933 GCA_018584345.1 Thuja plicata
TATATATATATATATTCTAAATGATTATACAACTGAAGCTACAAATATTAATAGTTTTTTAGCTAACTCCAAAACTAGAAATTGCTAATCTAGCAGCTTTTCTCTAGACATGCCATAGGATCAGGGTGGTAAGCAAGCAGATTGCAGATGGCCATGATGTGATGGATTAATACAAGTGGGAAGTTTATGCATGCGGGTTGGCGCATAAATACAAGATAGATTTTAGACTCTTTTTTGCTTAATTTTTCTTGGAGTTAACAAAATAGGTTTCTCTCCCAGAGCAGAGCTACACTACGACTTCATAAATTATAGATGGACACCCCAATCAAAATTAGTTCTAAATTAGAATAGATAGCCTTCAACACACCCATTACCACTAATCATCTCATGGAAGTTTATAACTTCCAGCACCATATGGCGATCCATGCGGTGAGAAATATATCTTTATAAGCACTAACCATAGATTCAAAGTATAGTACTTGGTTTCAAATTTATAAGCACTAACCATAGATTCAAAGTATATTCAGACATTTGTGTTGGTTTTCTAGCTAGCATCTTGGTAGCAGGTGCATTCAAAATTCTAACCAAGGAGATTTGCAGCCGTCTATTTTCAGAGAAAGATTTGATAGGTCTTCATAATGCAATTATCAACATCGATGCTAACCTCACCACCTCACTGCTGTTTACATAATATATGTTTAACAATTATATATATATATATATATAATTATTATATGTATTCTAAATGATTATACAAATGAAGCTACAAACATTAATAGTTTTTTAGCTAACTCCAAAACTAGAAATTGCTAATCTAGCAGCTTTTCTCTAGACATGCCATAGGATCAGGGTGGTAAGAAAGCAGATTGCAGATGGCCATGATGTGATGGATTAATACAAGTGGAAAGTTTATGCATGCGGGTTGGCGCATAAATACAAGATAGATTTTAGACTCTTTTTTTCTTAATTTTTCTTGGAGTTAACAAAACAGGTTTCTCTCCCAGAGCAGAGCTACACTATGACTTCATAAATTATAGATGGACACCCCAATCAAAATTAGTTCTAAATTAGAATAGATAGCCTTCAACACACCCATTACCACTAATCATCTCATGGAGTTTTATAACTTCCAGCACCATGTGGTGATCCATGCGGTGAGAAATATATCTTTATAAGCACTAACCATAGATTCAAAGTATAGTACTTGGTTTCAACTTTATAAGCACTAACCATAGATTCAAAGTATATTCAGACATTTGTGTTGGTTTTCTAGCTAGCATCTTGGTAGCGGGTGCATCCAAAATTCTAACCAAGGAGATTTGTAGCCGTTTGTTTTCAGAGAAAGATTTGATGGGTCTTCATAATGCAATTATCAACATCGATGCTAACCTCACCACCTCACTGCCTTGGGATCTTGCCACAGTCATGAGCACCGAAAAACCATTTTCTGGTTTTGGTTCAGGTCCAAGATGACAAACATACAGTGGGCCTCCCACACACCTCTTTATTTGGTGGGGATGGGAGTGGGAAGACCATCAATTGCACAGGAGTGTGATAAGAAGAAGATTACAATTCCTCACCAAATTTCTTGGAATAGAGGATGGTTTGAATATTCATTACGAGGATAAATTAGATGAAGCCATTACTTGGGTATATAGGTACAAATACAAAGAAAAATTGGATGGTTTGGGCAGCCCAGACTCACTAGACAATGAGGAAGAAGAAGAAGGGATAGAGGTGGAGGAAGAGGAAGAGGACGAGGTAGAGGATGATGAAGAAAAGGATGAAGCGAGGGATGCTGATGAAGAGGATGAAGATGAGGACCCAACGGAGGGTACCTCTGATGATGAACAAGATGATGAAAGCACCTCCCCTATCCTGGGTGGAAGCCCAAAATCAAACTCTACAGAAAGCTCAGATAATGATACCACTTCAGCATCAGATTGATGCCAAAAGATAAGACTTCTAGGGGCTTTCATGTGAAGTTTTTGGTGTTTACTCTTAGTTTAGTTTTTATGGATTATGTTTTGTTTAAAACTTATAATTACTTTTAGTTGAGCCTTTGGTGCAAAATTTTTTGTTCACAATCCTCATGGTAGGATTGGGTTTTGAACTTGCAAATCTCATTATGGTATGATGTTTTTTAAAATTTTATACATATATCTATCTTGGCCTCGGCCCCTTAAGGATTAAAAAAAAAAGTTGATTTCTCATGAGATGTTCCTTGATGCATTATTTCTTGATTGACCTTTATGCGAGACTTTATTTATTTTTTATTATGTTGTGTACATGTCAAAATTTATTTAAGACATAAAGTCAAGTAGTTCACATGCCAACATTGTAGCTACATATTTTAATGAGGATCTTTTTCAAACAATTAACGTGGCTAGCTTTAGAATAAAAATAATTTATCCACAATGATAATAAGGTTTATTTACATCTGCAAGGTGTTTGGTATTAGAAAATACCATTCTATTGAGTATTCATAAACGTTAACTTGTTTGCTCAAGGAGAAGAGTTATTGTTTACTTCTTAAGATGTACACTTAAATCTCTGATTGACAACATTTGTTTTTCTCATGATATATTTTATCCAAACCTTGTCAAGACCTCAACTAAGATACTTCATTTTCCATTGAAAATAATTTGTTTGAATTGATTCTAGTTCACTTTAATAATAGTCGAAATGAAAGATGCTTGCTTTTTTCATAAACAGGTTAAAATCAGACTTAGAGGTTTCTTACAATTAAAAAGGTTGGATGATTTTAAATGAAGTTAACGGTAATACCAAATCAAAAGTATCCATAGAAATATTTTATTTATTTATTTTTAAATTTGTATAACTTGATATTATTTCAAAGTAATTCTTGATCTTACAAAAAATCATAATTTTGTATAGATAGTAAATTTTGATAAGTGATTAAACCCAAGGGACTAGGAGTGGTGAGAATTCATTCAAAATTTCATAATAGGGCATAATGTTTAAAAGATCTTGCTCATGGTTACTATAAATACTCATTTATTGTCAAAACTTTATGTTGGATAAAACATGCTTTTGTTAACTTATCATCTTATTTGACTAAATTTGGTTGTTTGGAAAATTCTCACAGTGTGAAGTATCAAGAAGTTTCACTTGTTTGATGATTGTATAAAAATGTATACCTTTTGTGTAAGTTTGGAAAACCTTGTGAAGAGTTCACCACCTAATATTGTGCACAAACTAGTTACATACATGAAAAATTTTGTTGGATGATTTTTCAAAGATAGTTACATTTGTATAACTATGAGTGCATTTGGAGACATGTGGCTATGCCTAGAATATTGCAAATAATATGTTCTTGTAGACTATGGGTATTCAACATATTCAACTATATCTTGCATGATGTGAAGTAAATTGATGTTGTCCCTACTAACGAATGCAGGGTAAAAGTACAAACCTGTGTCACACTTTACAAAGGAAGAGGACCACGCCATGCAAAACTGTTAAACTTTAATGACATAAAAGTGGCATCTGTGTTTAGAATTTGAAAATGATGTAAACTAATGAAATGTGTAAAATTGGATGTAGTTTATGCCTATAATTTTTTATTTTTTTTGAATAAGCATTGACCTAGTTTTTTAATTTTTGAAGTCCATTTTTTAATTGCTCAAAAAATGTTGAAAATGTAGGGTCTAGTTCCCTCCAACTAAATATATGCAAATAATCTTTTTTTTCCTCTGATTTCATAATATGTTTTAGATGACATGTACAACTAGTGCATAAAAAAAGAAAGATTGGTTTTAGGTATATATTTTGTCTATTATAACTATTCAAAGTCAAAGTTACACGAAATTAATAGTTGTTTCCTCCCTCCACATTTTACCTAGAAAATCTAAACCAAATACAAAAAAAAATTACATATTCTTGAAGAGGACTCTCTCCTCTAGTGTTAAATATAAGTTGTAAATTTTTCCAACATGATTTTCTATTTTTTTTTTTCGAACGAGCGTGTTCTTTAATGTTAAAATACCTACTTGGAGTTTTTTCAAATTATAATATATTATATGTAATCAAAATACAATAAAAATTATATGACCGTAATCTAGACTCTGATCTCTACAAAAGGGTATATTTAGATTTTAAAACTGGTTGACTTTGATGAAGAAATTAGTTGTCTAAGTGAGAAGTTCTGTAATTTTGAAATTTTTGCCTATTTGGCTGCCACATAGGATGCCACATAGATAGTTTTGGCCAGAACTGGTTAGGCCAAACCAGTTCCGGCCGAATCCCCCAATATGAATATGTGCCAATTCTTCATCGATAGAACATAGTTGGCTTATATTTACTCATGAATTTTTGGCCGAAACTGGTCTGGCCAAACCAGTTTCAGCCAAATCTCATTTGCCACATGGTGCCATGTTTGTGCCACATATGTATGACCAAAAATATTTTGGCCGAAACTGTTTTGGCCAAAACAATTTCAGCCGGAACTACGAGAATGGTCCTCAAGTGGGACACAACTTCGTACTTTTACCCGTGCATGAATGCAATTTTATGTCTCTATGCTTAAGATAAGATCATGTTATGCTTTAAATATTATTGAGATGGAATCCATATATTGAATTGATGGTCAGGCAAAGATTGTTTCTTTCATCTTCATTTTTACACTATATGCATCTTGTGTGTTCATGATATCAATATCTTAGCACTAGATGTAGTTATGTCACACAACATAGTTCCATTACTCCTATTAGTTTTACATTATTAGGATTCCTCTAGCAGGGATGGGTATCTTTCATGTTAGGAAAGGTTTTGGGAAACCGTAACTGCTTCATGGTGGAAATACACTCCTACAATATTCTCACCCTCAATATATTTGTTTGAAATAGGTGTCTGGAGTTCCTTTCAGGGAAGTCTTCTCATTTGGTGCATAATGATTCATTTTAATTGACTCAATGGTCTAAAGTATTGACATTTGCATACTTATGTGGTTCAAAATTCTTGTTTGACCTATTTCTTTCCGATGTTTTTAATGAATTGGTCAAAGTCTCTTATAGTTGTTAACTTTTGTAATTGACAAGTTGGTCGAATTCATTTTATAATTATGATGTATTATCTCTTATTATTGGAAACTATTTATTATTGATATAATTTAATTCCATATTATTAATAACTTGAGACTTGCTAAGCGACTTTGCATCTTTTTCAAAATTTAAATCCTATGTGGTTCTTATATGAAAAAGATCTAGAGATGCAGAGGAATGAAGTTTATTGAATATTTATGAATTTCTAGAGGGATTTTAGCACTAAAAAATTATTTTCATACAAATATAATATGCAATATTTTATAGTAGATGCCCCATGAAAGTTCTATCTTTTCCATTTTTGTACATCCCAACCAGGTACTACTCCATATAAAGAAGAGATATATGAGCAATTTGGGCTCTATCAAAATCAGATATGTTCCCATGGATAAGGTTTATCGAGGTGTTATCTTGGGGAATTTATATGTTTCATCCAATAGTTTCCAAGGAATAAATTATTGTTCAAAATAATAATCTTATTTAAAAACAATTGACATCACCCTAAAGGTGAAACTAAAGGAATTCTATAACCAACCTAATTCAATACTAGTATCAAAAGTAAATTTTACTTAATTGTTAACTATATTTTTTTATCAGGCATTGCATTTTCATTTCCTAATGGTGTGGGAAATGAGAAAACACAGGCAAGGCACATGAAGTGTTCGACAAAATGCCTCAAGGAAAGAAAAGTTCATCTAAAAGAATTTTCCAATGATAGAAGAATTATAGAGATAGACATGGGATAATTCCATATCATCGAACGAAAATGAATATTTAATGAAGAGACTAAGCCCACACTATGTTTAAAATATAAAAGATCAAAAATCTTGTGTTATTATATAATTGACCATCCAAGCATATACCTCACTATGCATCCTCACTATATTTTATCATTAACTGAATCTTATAGAAAAAAAATATTTTTGGAATAATATGAATATATATGTTGCCATTAATTCTTTTGTCATTGATGTCAACATATTTCTCTCTTTGTGACAATCTTCTTGAGATGATTAGTGAGTTATTTGGTTCAGTATAGAGAGTATATTGAAGATGAGTATATGTAGACGTGTGTGTTGTATTTTAGGATGCATGTAGTTGAGTCAGTTCAACTTTTAGAGGTTTGCATGGTGATTTGAATACTTTATGGGTTTCTATGTTGAGAGTGGTATTTTGGATGTTCAAAGGTGACAGTGTGACAATATTTGGGTTGGTGTGCTTTGCATTACAATATTCTCATATGTGGATCTATGTAGCATGTTTGGGACATTTATGTGTGTCCTCCATTCAATTGGTTAATGATTCAGAGATCTGCAATATTTTTTCATGATTGAAATTCGTTGTTGTGTGTGTTCTTAAAGTTTGGAATAATGATGCCTATGATTCCAGTGATTTGAGTTAATGTGGATATTCTTGAGGTAATTCGTGATTCTTGTGGATGTTTCTAGATCATGCTCCTATAGTGTTGCTGGTTCACAGTGATTAAGGTGTTCACATTTGGTAATTTTTGGTTGGTGAGTTAGTGTTCTTTATGTTCTTGGCCAACTTGGCTGTGTAACATGTTGCAGATGTTCATGGCATGATTATTGGATGCTTAGCATGTTTGAGGATGAATATTTTGATATGTAATATGTCTTAGCTGACATACATTGGTTCACATTCAATATTATAATTGAGAGAGGTTATATATTTAATATTTAGGTCCTTGGCCAACCATGAGAGAATTAGTTGATGAGATGTATAAATGTAAGTGTGGATTGTATGGTAGAGTATGAGAGAGTATGGAAGAGTATAGAGATGTGTAAATATTGATATGGTTTGGAATCACTTGTCTATAGGTGGCAAAGAGGATTTGAACAGAGATATGATTTTACTTCATTGGAACTGACCTATGCATAAAGTAGATGCCATTATAAAATTCATAAATATTTGATTGTAGTCTTATTAACCATTGTAGTGATCTTGTAAGGAAGTGAGCCTTCCCAGGGTTGTAGCCCTATGTATTTGAGTAGTGAGATCTAGGAAATTTACCTGAATGCATGTGAATTTCATATTTATATTAAGTTATATTTCTAACAATGTATAATATTATTGTGGGTTTCATCCCCACCATGGTTTCTCCCCTAACAGGGTTTCCATGATAAAAATCCTTGTATTATGTGTTGTGGATGTGTTTCTGATTTATGCATGCAAGTTTAACTCTTTAAGATCAGAAATAAGGGTTTTAAGGTTTAAATATTTTAAAGTATAGAATCTTTTGAACAACTGATTCCCCCCCTAGTCATTCTATGCCATATTTCCTACAATATCCACATACTTGAACAACATTCTTGGTCTAAAATCTGTTGTGGATGTGCAACTCTACATGTTACAGATACACAAAAACAAAGCATGAATGCACATGCGACTGCTCCAATCACGACATGTGAAGTTTGGGATGTATGTGTAAGAGAAAACCAATGGACATGAAAAATTAGTATGGATGTGAAACAATAATGCATGGGTGCGTCACAAGAATGAACATATGCACTATTCTACAATTTTGGTCAAAAAATTGAAATAAAAGGTCTTTTGGGGGTCCTAATAGTTGGATAAGGTCATAATACAGTCAAATAACTTCCTAGAGGGCATCAAAGGAAAATAATAAGCTCTTAAACACTTTGATTTAGGATATAGAGGCATGATTACATTAATTTTCATTTAAGGCTATTATATTTTCCACCAAGATCACATGTCTACACATTCTAATTTACCAAGTTATCATCATAAATGGGATATGAAATTGAAATAACCTCATGAAATAACACTACTACTATGAGATTTGCAATTAAGTACTATGAATGCAATCATAATCACTATAGTAGTATCAAGATCACTTACATAATAGCATCATACACAATAAAATAGGGAACACACCCAAGAGTACAATTCAAGAGATCAATTAAGGATATAATGTAATAAGCCTCAAGTATAAAAAGGGCTTTCACACAACTTGGTGAGTCACAAGCCAAGACCAGCTTGATACCACAAGAAAGTTCACATAGATTCACTATTATAAGGCCACCAACCTACACAACAAACCAAGAGGATACTAGGTCCAAATATGAGAGTGTCATCGCATATTCGTTTGGCCCATCTAACGCCAAGAAACCCTCTCATAGAGACAAGTTCCTTGATATGCTTGAACATCTTGGAACTTCTCCACTACATCCTTGGCTAGTGGGAGCCCAATGTACATACGAAGTATCTACGACCAATCATTCTCCAAGCTTACTCAAACATGGTCGACATCCTCCAGGCACCACACAATTAGTATTAGTCTTTCTTAGTTAGTTTTTTTAACCATGTTATTTATTATAATTAATGTTATAACTTTATTAACACTATTCAATGGGTTACCCTTGTGGCCCCTTTGTGCCCCGATACCCCCCATTGGAGAGCCAATATCATGGTTGTCATAGAACCCACTCACACAGACAAACATGGTACAATAGGAGGTCCATTCATATCATTTACAGCATGGAATTTTTCCAAAATTTCCCTTGGAAAATTAGAACTCTCCCAACCATGCTAGAAGGTGCCAATACCATCATATGAATACACACACAAGTGCCAAATTCATTTTGATTCAAATTATGCTAAAATAAGACCTCTTCACAAGGGGTGTGGGAATCCAAATTAGGCATACACAAGCTTTCTAATCCCCTCAAAAACTACAACAATTAACTTACATGCAATAATTTCACCTGGAAGAACAAGAAGATTCCCAAACTCAGATTTAGCATACCATGGGAAATTTTCACCGAAATTCAACTATCAAATATGAAGAACATGAGAAAATCCATTTATCCCCATGGTGAACACATGCCAAAAATGCACTTATTTCTCAAACAATAAACCCCAATATGAAATCCCCAGCTTAAAAAATGTTCAAACTCTCATAGTAAAGAAAATTACATTCAAATGGAACAAGAACTCTCAAATATCATTCATATAAATCAAAATCTCTCCATAAAACTCACAAATTCAATCAAAAAAATCACATTTAATCATATAAAACAAATTTAAACTAATATTTGAGAAAGAAGATTCAAACATACCTTTAAATGACCAAGAAACCCTCAAACACTAAAAACATGCATAATCTTCCACCAAATGACTTGAAATTTTTAAGGAATTGATAAAATGCACCAAGGAGTTCAAAACTCAAATGCCCATAAAATTTCTATCAACACAAGTTTTTGCTTCTCTTCAAATTTGAATTTCCTAGTCCATTCTTGAGAAAACTCTTCAAATCTTATAAAATGAAATTGAGAAAAGAGAATAAAAAGTCCATTTTTAACTTAACACCCATAACTTAAAACTTTTGTATAAAATATAAAACCAATTCCTTAATAAAAATTCATCCAAAAATAAGACAAATCTAAAAGTCCAAAGTAAAATATGAAAGTCTCAATATAACAAAATCCCATTTAAAATTAATTGGCTATAACAATTACGTCTAGGCACATAAACTGGCTACACTATACATCCTTATAACGAAAAGGAAAAAATGATTAATTACAACATGAGATTACACGTGCAACATCTTTAATCAAACTGACCATAAATTCAAGGTCGTATGTCACCTCATTGCAACTGGCGGGTATAAGCATCTCAGGAAAAGCTGACATCCTATAGCTAGAACAATAATTCTGGCAAATGTATTTGGCCACATGAATACCTCTATATTTCATCACCATCATGGTTAATGTATGTATATATGTATTTATAGTGTGTGTGTGTGTGTGTGTGTGTGTGTGTGTGTGTGTGTGTGTGTGTACCTTTTGGGTATGCTCATTTATGCCAATTTAGGAGAAGTTGATGCATGGTACATGTCCATGTTAGTATAATAGCCTAAGAACATGTGAAAATATAATAGTAAACGGTGAAGGGGATCAAGGCATCGTGTAGGTCTCATGAATGAGTAACTATGACATCTTCCCACTTCATACAAACACATCAGACAAGATCCATAAAATAGCACTATAATTATAACAATAAACAACCATATAACTCATAGCATAAAATTAAACATCATCAGGCATCTCAATAAATATGTATACTAATCATCTAACATGTACATGTCATTAGGTATTCTCTAAAATATCAAATTTCTAATATATAACCATATCATTGATATTATGAACTTAAGGCATAAGAGAACTAATAAAATCATCCATAACATAGAAAACAATATACCAAGTCACAAAATATACAAATATTTTAGTCTTGAAACCAAAACATCGCAATGAAGTATAAATGCATCCTATCATCATCATACAACATCATGGAATCACTCACATACACATCACACATATATGATCATTATTGAATCACTTGAATGACCAACTGGTCACATCAATAATGACATCATATAGACAAAAGAATAGATTAGTAATTGAGAGTATCACACAAACATATTAGGAGTCTAGCTCGGATGAAAAAAAGAAGGATAAATAATAAGATGCCAACATGATATGCACTACATGTTTCATGTGGAATATTTTAATTTTGTAAAGCAACATCACTAGTGCCAAAAAATTCAAAATTACAAAGTAACTTTAATGGAGAAAAAAGATCTAATATTTTAAAAGTAGGTTTATATTTTATTTTTTTGTAAATTCAAGGGGTATTCAAAAGTTCAGTTAAATAAAAAATAAAAAATATTTTATGGTTGAGCTTAAACCTAGTTCCACGCCTTTATTTAGTTCAAGGGTGGGTTGGACATCTTATTTATTCCACTCCAATGAGGAGCCAACCACAAAGAAGAATTGTATCCTTAGTATGTCCCTAGTGTAGCCCTAAGAAGGCCAACCAATATCATCATAGCCTTGAAAAGGTAGTTATAGCTCTTAAAAATGTTGTATAAGATTTGAAGGAGCTATTCCCACTTAAAATGGGACATAAATGTTTAGAGATATAAAGTTTCTTCTATTTTGTATTGTGGACCAATTTTTTGTACAAGCCAGTAATCAAAATTATAAACTTGTATATTTATTTAATGTCATTGTCATTGTATGTAATGTTTTGAAAATATTGTTATATGAAAAAATTACATCGAGTTCTAGAATACTTTTCTTTTAATGATATTATGCAATAATATCAATGTCTAAAAATCAAAATTCAATAATGTGGTGGCTATTTATAATGTCCTTACAAAAAAAGTTTAAAACTATTTGAGATTAGTCTGATGCAAAGTATTCAACGAAATGTTTGTATAGTAAGACTATGAGGCCAACATATTATAGGGGTTTCAGAGCATGTACATGAAGATATGACATTTGCAGGACAAGAGTAATTCTATTGATTCAAGTAGCTATGCCTCAACATTGTTTCTACTAATGACTAACCCTACATAATTCCTCTTTTAGTGAAGGTAAGGAAGAGTACCAACCCCAAGATAGATTGTAGAACTCCTTAAGTAGATAATTCACCTTTTCATGTAAGGAAAATACAAAAATCTAATCCCTAGAATTTGTAACCAACAAACATTTCTTTAAGTTTTGTTGCCACATTGAAACTATCCATGTTTATCAGTTTCACCAATATAGTTTACCAAGGGTGAATTAACATTTAATAAAATGAATTGACTATTAAAAGGAACATAAATGTTTGTCAATATGAAGCAACAACTATACTTTAATTGTATACAAAATTTGCTTTATCCATGAGATTCTTCAAACCATCTAAAATTTATAATAACCATATACAAAAAAATCATATGTTATAAATCATTTGAATGTTTCAACAACATATGTATACTTAATATGTTTAATTGACAAAAAAAAAAAGACTTTTCAATATTGAAATAAACTTCAATCGAATTCTTACTCTAGTTATAGTAAATAACCAAAATAATATAATAAACTCATAATACTACTGTGTGTACTTTTTATCTCATCCATAAAAATTATGATATTTGTAAATTTGATAAAATATTTTGACACATCAATAATGAGGAACATATTTATGATGTTTCTATATTTTTACAAAATAAAAAAATATAATCAATGTTTTCTTCAACCAATTCATCCTTATACAAATATTTGATTTTTATATAATTTTTTGTTTCTTTTATGAAATTTTATATTTAATGTTTCAAATGACATTTTGTGTGAAAATTAGTAGCAAACTTTTTAACATAATTTTTTAAGGGGAAAATATAAAATTTCATCTATATTAATGTGAAAAGCTACTTTTAGTTATTTACAATGCTTTACATTATTTAATTTAATTAAATTTTTTACTTTCTACAAAAAAAATTACGTATGCATTTACTTTATTTTCTTTTAAAATACTTTAAGAGTTGCTTTTTTCTAAAAGACTATTTAATTTCATCTTAAACTTATTTTACTTGATAGCACTAAGTTTATTTTTACTTATACTTTTGGGAAAAATAGGAATTTTATGCATTGCCTAATAAATGTTAATTTTACTTTTGGAAATAAAATATTATGCATATAGTTTGAAGTATTGAAACCATGTCAATAAAGGGAAAAATATGAGAGGTTTACAAAAACATAAAATAGTGAGAAATTTAGATCCACTCTCTATAAGAAATAAGGTTTTACACATTTCATCCAAAAAAAATCAATGATGCTTGATTCCCTCACTAGCACTCACTATCTCATGGTCCAAATATTCTTAGAGATCGTCGTATATTTCATTAGGTATGTAGTATATGCACTTTGATATGTAAACTTTCAATTATGCTTTCACATCAAAGACCTATAGGCTTATCCCTTGCACCTTTTTTTGGTTCAAGTGCTAGTTTTTACCACATTTAATTTATGTACATTCATTGGTTTTATTAGTATAGTTTACTAGGAGTGACTTGACATCATTAAGGGGTCTTGGCTATTTAAAGGGATGAAGTTACCATAATGAACGTGAAAAAGCTATATTTTTAGAAATTGTGTACAAAATTGACTTCATTCCTATGATGTTATAAATCATTTGAATATTTCAACAACCATCTGTATACTTAATATGTTTAATTGACAAAAACCAAAAAAGGACTTTTCAATATTGAAATAAACTTTTGAATTCTTACTCTAATTATAATAAACAAGTGCTACGTAGTGGCCTGCACTTGCCTAATTAAATATAATTATATATGTAAATTTAATTTTAATTTTATCATAAATATTATATATATTTTAATTAATAGTTATTTAATAAAAGTAAAAATATTATAGAAAAAAAATTAAAAAGAAACTTTGTATAAAATACTATAATTATATAATATAGCATATATGATATAGTACTTTACTATAATTAAGTTAT
>MU221254.1:89005-119673 GCA_018584345.1 Thuja plicata
GAGTCTATGTTTTACATTTTTGTGGAGTTTGTGGATGAACAACATGAGCTACATTTATACAAAGATATTTATTAGCCATGACATGAGCTAGATTTGTAGATAAAAGTATAAGCTTGATGGAGTTATTAAAGAAGCGAGAAGTTACACCTTGGTGATACTAGTGTTTGCTAATTCTAGTGTTGGTGTTCTAATGATCATACAAGCTATTATTTGACACTTGTATTGTATAAATGATAATCATATAAAAAATTAACATTCAAACACATAAATGTAATGATTTGTATTTTTTCATATGGGCCTTATTGTATGTTGATAGTGCTATTCTCAAGTGTGTTTAATCTTATTTCAAGAAAATGCAGTTTTTTTGGTACCCACAAGTTCTTATACTTTGTCTTACTAAAAATATAATTGGCACTAAATGAGCCTACATGTTATAGTAAGTACTTTAAAATGTGAATTCCTTCTGAGGCATGTACCACTTATAAATGTCATATTGTTATTTAAATGTTCAAGCTAACAAATTGAATGCAACAATTTTAGTTTTAAATATTAAAATCCTTAAGAGATCCAAAAGAAAATTCTAGCCAATTTATTGAATTAGCATAAAAAGTCTTCATTAGGATAAGGGATTTAAAGCTCAATGTACAAGTACTTGTATTTATCACAACCCAATAAAGAATATTACCTTGCCAAAATCTTAAAACCCAATACTCAGACGAATATATTTCTTTGGTCTCGACAAATATTATAACTTATTTTATTTCTATTTAACTCATGTTCAATATCCATTAATAAATATTAATTTACATGGCCTTATATGTTCAATTATGATGTTATTTTGTTTTATAATGGGTTTACACTATTGTAATGGTGATAAAAATTCATTTTCATAGATGTTGAATATTATTAATGATTGATAGAGTTTGAAGTGCTTGAAAGTGCGGGTAATTAGATAGTAACGTGTACATTATAATGTGGGAACTTTAATTAAGGTCCTCGCATTGGACTTCATATGATGTCATAACCCATCCATTATGTTTTGGATCTATTTGTGAATCAAATAAATATGTGTTATGACTTAAAACTAAAATAGTTTAAATAGAATAAAATTGCTAGTTATTTAATTAGTAGTGTTCGTATTGTGAATTTCCATCAAATTGTATTGAATAATTATAATAGTTCAATTTACCATTATATTTATGTTATTACGATATACTAGATAATAATGATTATGTGATATTATCTTTTAGGTTTGGAATCATCTATAGGCCTTTATATATTTAAGTTGGAATACATCATGTTATGGTAAGGCTTAGTAACAACAATATTATTAGAGCTAACACTTAACTTTATAGGAACTTGAATAACCTAGAGTTAAATTTATATAGAGAGAGAAACTCACAACAAGTAAAAATAGAGGAAAAAATGCAGAAAATAAATAGGTGCATTCATTCATTAAATATAAATGAAAAATTATTCTAACATATACATTCACATTTACCGATAATAGAAATAAATAAAAATTAATACTATGATACATGACATAAAATTTACAAACTAATAATAGGAACATAAATTTGTATCAATATGTCCTAACTAACTGAAGATAATGTGTGGATTTGAAATTCATATTAGTGCCTCCTTAAGTTCAACTTATGGATGATACACACACAATCCAAAAGGGATGGTGGCTCTTGACAACAAGGCTCCTAGAAAAGATGAAAAAGGAAAGAAAAAGGTCAAGGATGAATCCAAGAAGGTTAATGAAGATTTAAAAAAAAAGGTTTCACTTTGATTTGGAATAAGATGAATTTAAAAAATTATACTTCAACTTAAACTAGGGCTTCTCAATCATTTAATGGTTGTTGTTTTGAACATTCAAGGAGTTTGGACATAGAGCTAGTGAATAAATAATTGTTAAATTACATATCAAATATTAAATGGTAAATACTATACTTACCATAAGTTTGGACATAAAATAAATGAATGTAATAATAGAATGACGAGGAATGGATTCATGAATGTAAACAATGGCAAGAATTTTCAATCTTTCAGTAGTTGCTATTATGCATTTGAAAAATTAGGGCACGTGGCTTTTGATTGTAGATCTCATGTCAAAAGAAATAGAAGTGATTTGAAACAAGATCCTACAGAGTCCTCTCCACAAAGAAGTAGCATCAGTACCAATGGAAAATTCATAAAATAGATAGAAGTCCATTTTATAAAAATTGCAATCTCCCATAGTGAAGCAATGGGTCCATTGGTAAACGCATCATCTATTTTTATAATTTAGATAAATCAAAATATAAAATTCATATATATGCTTCTAAATTCAACTCTAGTGTCCTCATACAAGATAAATATGTCTCCTCCAAAATATAAAATTCTTTCAAATTAGATAAATATACCTAAGAAAGGGAAAATTTTAAACTCCATCTATAAGCATAGAAGATGAATTTATAATATAATTGAACACTTCCAGATGGTAAGAGGGGGGTGGGGGTTGAATAAGAATAAGAAAATACTTAACACTTCTACCAAAGTTCTTATTTACTTTTCATTAATCCAACTAACCATCATCAAAAGATATAACAATGATCACACGCACACACACATGAACACCATATTTAAAAGAAAAACCTAATGTAGAATATACGATAGTGAGAATCACAGTCACTATATGATATAATTATTTTTAAAAAATTGGGCTAAAAGATAGCAAACTCACACTCCCTAATGTCTAAGAACACTACGAACTATCTAAGTTATCCTAAGAGAAGTTGCACACTCTTAAGGAAAGATACATATTTGTACAAATTTTTTGAAAGAGTACACTACCTTCTAGTTGGAATTGAGAAAATATGAAATGAAATTGAATTTTTGGTACTTGAACTCAACAATAGATTTTTATCTATTATGCCAAGAGTGATAAGTTTAGGTTCACTACATTCACTAATGTAGACGAGATCAAATATATAAATGACCATACGAGTACAAGTGGAGGAGTACTCTTTCTTAGTTATATCCTTGCTTCTTGATTGGGAAAAATCAACACTCAATGTCTTTGTCTATAATAGAAGTAGAATACATCATCACAACTCCCTATTTCATTCATGTATTCTCAATGAAGTAGAATTTAAAAGAGATGAAGTTAGAATTTTATGAGCATATTTTGATTCATTGTGATAATATACATACAAAAAAAAAATTAAATATTTTAGTGATGCATTCAAGGAAAAAAATTAAGTACCAGTTTAAGAAAAGGAAGGAGATAGATAAAGAGTTGAAGTTGGAGCATGTTGAGATTAATGAACATATCACATATATTTTCACAAAAATACTACCTAAGTGAGTATCTAAGGTAGAAGTTGTCATTGGTTGATATCCCTCCTCTAGAAATGCAAGAAACTATAGGTTAGGGTGGGTTATTCATTTCCAAATATAAGAAAAATTGGTGGTCTTGCAAAATATATTATAACATGGATGGGTAAAGATAGAAAAAAAAACTAATGTGGTAGGAACTAGCAGCACAAGTCTATCTAGGATAATGGATTTTGGAATATTTAGTAACTAGTTGATCTTTATTCATTGATGTGAAATGGGAAGATTGGAACTCAAATGTTTAGGAGGAGAATATAAAATCACAATGCTTTAAATATTTAGAAGTTTCAAGCATATCAATTGTACCAAATAGGGGAAATTTCTTGATCCTAACATTTTAGATTCATGTGGATGTGCTAGTAGAATTTTATTATTTTTCATAGTTCAAAAAAGGGAGGTTGTTGAAAATATATTTTCAATGATGTCAAAGGAGTGATGGAATATGACTTTGAAGAAGATGCAAAAAATTGTAATAATCAATTTAAAGACATGTAGATGGAAACAAATTACTTATGATATCATGTCATATTTGTTTAGGCTACATGTCTTCAGTTGAAAAAAAATATTTTAGGTTGATAATATAGTGTAATAATTTGGATTACACCAATAATATCATCAAGTATCTCATCCAATTAGTAGAAACAATTTAAAATTGTTAACTTGATGTGTAAAAAGAAAGTTATACAAATAGTGAGCTTACAATAACAAATTGTTATGATCAATATTAATTCATATTTTAGTATCATAATTGCATCCCTATACAATTTATTTCTTAGCTAGGTCTTATTTTTAGCACAAATGGTCTCTTGTATCTATACTATCCTAAAAACTAATCACCCGTAATTAGGTTCTCTTTTTAGCCCCATTTTAGTACGTATGGGTTCCCACATTGATTTAACGCTTTCCTAATTCTCATTGGACCTTTAAATTAATATTATAAGTCCTGTATTGATTCAATTTCTTCAAAACATGAGGCATTCCCTTATTTATAAGTCTTCTCCTCTATTTTTCCTCCAGTCAAATAAATCATTTCATCTGCTAGGTCCTATCTTACCATTTACGACCTTTACATTCTCTCCTAACCTTGAAACTAGTTGTCCTATAAAATCTTACACCCTCTGACTTTATGGAACCCACAACCCAAATTTGATCCTGTTGTGGGTCCAAAACACACACCCCATTTTTTGGTCCTCTGACCATGGGGACCCCCTTCTTTTTTAGTCTTTTGCCTTTTTTCTTGTCTACCCCCCCTCCAGTCCCCACTAGGTCAGTCTCAAAAAATCGTTGTCAGGATTCAGATAGAAGAAGACACCCTTTTTTGGCCTTTCGGAGGACCGAAAGTCCCTAAAATACCAAAATGACCAAAAGGTCAAAATTCAGCCCTTTTGGTGCTTTGGCCTCCGAAAACATCGAAAGGCCAAAAATGTTTAGCTTCGGGTTTTTGTTATTTCAGACACCAAAACACCAAAAGTGCCGACATACACCACTGGTTATAAATAGGCTAAAGAGCCCTAATCTAATCACTTCACTCTTTTTAATCTCTGACATTTTGAGAGCTAGTGACTTCAGGATTCTTGCTCTCGGTCATTGTGCTTGCTCGCCCCGCATCTTCAAGGTTCATTGTGTCATCCTCCTCCACTCCTAGATCCTTTGAGGTAGGATCTTTCTTCATTGTTTAGTAGTTTTTTCTCTCTTTTAGTCTAGGTTTGGGGTTTTTTCATGCTTGGCACTTGTCCAGCCTAGGGCACGTCTATTTTCTCCTCACCTAGTCCCTTTCGAGCCTTTTTGAACCTTCATGTTTGGCAGGGAAGTCCCTCCTTGTTGGGTCTTGTCTTTCTAGGGTTTTTTAGGTTAGGTTTCTTTCATTTTCATGGTTGCAGATTTTGTCACAGGTTTTTTGGCCCCCGAAAGGCCAAAAACTAGGTCGGTTTGTAGTCTTGCATTTCGAAGATTCAGCCTTTTCAGCATTTTAGACCTCTGAAAGGTCTGAAATTCTGACAAGTCTAAATCCCTGAAAGCCATGTCTCCCTCATCGCGATTTTGGATTTTTGGCATCCATAGAAACATTCAAACTTTTGAACACCGAAAATTCTGACAAAGTTTTCTTGTCAATGGTGGCTTTTTCGCACTTTCGGCCTTTTCAACCTCCGAAACTATTTTCGGCATCCAAAAACATGAAAGGGCCAAAAGTAAAAAAAAAATGCATTCCTGGCTACTTAGAGATCTTTTACCTCTATTTTCTTAGATTAGTCAGCTTTCTTTCAGTTTTCTCTTCAAATAAGATACTGATACTTGCATGTTTCATTACAGGAAAGCCTGAGAAAAATACCGCGTCACCCATGAAGTACTTATACAAGGGGAACACTCCCCCTTTCAAAATTGGCAACAAGCATATTAAAATCACCAATACTGATATCAAGAATCTAGATTGGGATGACATCCTGACAAGGTATGCAAAACCAGTCAGGAGATCAGAGGATTGTACCTCACTAGTATTAGCAGGAATGGTCAAGGCGGCAGCCCACCTAGTGGTCATGACCTCACCTAAACTAATCATGACCTTGGTGAACCATTATGACTCTAACAAAAGGGTGGTTTAGAATATAGAGGGCTAAGTGGTATTGGATATTAGGCTTGACATCATAGAGGATGTCTTCCACCTCCACAAAGGCATAGACAAGTTCTATGACTTTTTCATAGAGAAGGGAAACTTGTGGTTTAGGAACAAAGGGGAAGAAGCCTATGAGATAGTCAATAACAATTACCTCAAACAACCTCTCCCCAAAAATAAGCTAGAAAAGATAGACCTAAGGAGGGGATACATGAAGGATGATATCAAGGAAGCCATAACAATGCTAAGCTGAGTATATAGATTACCATAATCTTCCCAACTGGAGAATTGGATGATTCTCCTGATAGAAAGACTCAAAGGCCGCAGGGCTAGGCTCGATTGGGGGACCGTGATCAGTGACAAGTTGGATGAAAAACTAGTGATAGTGAAACATAACCCCAAGTTTTATATGAGTACCTATGTGGTGTACCTATTGGCAGTACAGGTGAATTACCCAGGACTAATCAAGAGAGGAAACCTAAATGATACCAATGCATGGCCTCACATCATGTACCCCCAACTATAGAAAAGGGAAAAAATGTTGGAGGACAGCCCAAACTATAGGATAGTCAATTTCGCCTTCATTTTTGCAATCATCTGATCCATTGAGGGAGATTTTGCAAAAAGGATGTCAAAAGAAGTAGTCGCCAAGGTAAGGGCCATAGGGGCCTATTACATACAATTCAAAACCTTCACTTACATTCGGATAGATAGATCAACATTGAAACCAAAGAAGTTTCCCAGGTATCCATCTGACTGGATAGTCATTTTGGAGATGGCTAGGCAACTCACAAATGAATATGAACACATAAAACACAAGAAGAAGCACTGCTGGGATTTTCCCATCTCACTGGGACCATATACCCTATAGGATATGAAGGTCTTTAAATATTTAGTCTTTGAATGGGATGACTATCCCCTATAGCTTTATAAGAGAGTGGGGCCTCATTTTGACCCTATAGGAACTTACAACCACATCATTGGCAAGTTCTACATTCATGAACCACACTTGGAGGATCACTAGATGAACTATGTAGATGATCATGAGGTCATAATCTAGGATTATTGTAGAATGAATTTTACCTTGGAAAAGGAAGTCATAAAGACTCTTATTCCCCCAAAATTTTGGGAGTATGATTCAGATGAGGTCTTGGAGGCCATTTACACAGATGACAAGATATATGACATGCCCATCATGAATGCAGAGGTTGATAAGGATGAAAATGATGAAAGTGATTTTTAGGCAAGGCATGTGATGAGAACAACAGAGGAATGGATTAAGAGGCCCTACAAGATGAGCACAATAGCTATGAAAATGTTGATGGATCCACCTAAGAAGGTGGATAAATAGCACATGGAGAAAATCATAGTGCCACAACACAAGAAGGCACCATCACAAAATCCAAGAATGATATATGGCCATGAACATGCAGTAGAGTATGGGTCAAACCCAAGGCCCAAGGCTCCTAAGACAAGAATGACTGGGCAGATAGACCCTGCCATGGGGCCAACACAAGTTTCACTAGATGAAGGACCCTCCACTTCTAGACAATATTCCCCTGCCACTAGAAAGGGAAAGAAGACATATAAGAGGAAGAAAGCTTCTGTGTCTCCACAATTAGAAACTGTACAAGAAGACCCACATAAAGAGGTAGAGTGACAGATCCCTCTAGTCAAAAGGACAAGGTCTCATAAAAGGAGGAAACACCAGGAGGATCCTAAAGAGAAAGATAACCCCTTGGATGCTCTAGGAGTAGATGAGTTCCAAATGTCAGACTTTGAGGGTCTGGAAGGTTTCTCAGACCAAGGACAGGACACACCAGGTTATGCAGCTGGGTATGAGGTAGGTGGTCCTTCTCTTTTTGAACCACAGGTAACCCTAACTCCACCTCCCACTCAATTTACCAATACAAAGACAAATATACCTATTATGGGAGAGAGCTCTAAAATAGATCAAGGGCCTAGGAAAAAAGAGTCCCCAATTGCCCAAGAGGTGACTAGAAATGAGCCCAAAACAAAGACCATTATTGTTACAATGCCCCCTCACATCCCTAGTCCACCAAATACTGTTCCACCTCCTATTCCTACTCCACCACCATTTCTCCCAACTCCAACTACTCTTCCACTTCTAATTCCAAATCTCCCAACTCCTACTCCACCTTCATCAAGCCCTTTTCCTTGCAACATCTTCACCCCTGGAGGATCAGTAACCATAGAAGTTGTGTCACCTTTCAAAACTAAATTAAAGGTCATGACTGGTCTCAATACTGAAGTGTTGGTTAGTTCCTAAGGAGATGAACACAAAGGCCAGGAAAAACAAGATGAGGCAATGGAAGAAGAAGACAAGGCAGAAGAGGAAAGGGAAAAGGTAGAAGAACACTAAGGAGAAATGAATGAAGGGGAACATAGACAGGAACAAGAAGAAGGGCCAGATAAAGAGGTGACTCTAGGGTCATAAAATTTGGATGCAATTCTTCAGGTTACCCCATATGAGCTTGTCACTGCATCTAGTAACCCTACATGGTTTACTAAAGAAATCCAGTTAAGGACAAGAACATATACAGATGAGGATGAAGGGGAAAATATAGAAATAGCATCCTTAGGGAAATTCATCAGACAAAAATCATATTACCAGCCCAGACAATGTTCTATGTCACTCAAGACACTAGGGGGCACTAGAAGGAACAGGTTGCAATCCCATCCACTAGCACCTCTCAAACGCAAGAAACTCTAGAAGACTATACATTCAAGGAGGTAGATTTGGGGGAACCCACCAAGGAAGGGAGCAAGACACTAGCAGCCTTAGGGCTTAAACATGCTCTAGGTTTCATGAGTAAGGATGAGGAGATGATAAAATCATCGACAGAATAGAATGAAGCCTTAAAGAAATTCATTCGCAAAATGGTTGGTCCTATTAACCCCAACTGCCCAAAGGCTTCATTACAGGCAGTGTTAGATAAGAGAAACACTCCAGACCTACCGGTAGGGTTAACACAATCCTTCATCAAAGCAAGTGTAGATTGGAAGGAAGATTTGAGTAGTACAAGGAAGGCGTCGTCAAACAAGTATTCAAACCTTATAGGATTATTCGAATAGAAGCTATAAATCTGGTTGATTTGATGACAAATGAGAGTGGCCTAGAGTTTGAAACAAGAAAATGGTGAGCCGCTCTCCAAGATTTGCAGATCATTCATAAATAGTGCTTCCAAATTCTGGTAAAGATATATGAAGGTGGGGAGCTAGAAAATTTTTAGACTTGGATCAAGCGCATAACCAAGATAATTAGCATTTATGAAAAATGTCAAGCCTCCATATTGGAGAAGCAGAAAGAAGTCTTGGAATGGGTGGAGGAAATAGATGTTTTCTTCATAGTGAGTGGCCTTGATTTGTATTGGGATGAAGCTAAGCATATCTTATGGCCATCTAAAGAAGTGGTCCAACAATTTAGGGATATTATGGCAGGTGTAGGAACCAAGGAAGCCTTGCAACAATTATTTTATTCAAAAGAAGAGATGACAAGGATGACAAACCATGTAGAGGAGATCAAGTTCTTTGCTTCCAAACTAACTACCTTCAAAGAAAAGGAATAAAAAAATGTCAACAAGGTGAAAAGAAAGAAGATAAACTATGAGGAAGTTCAAGAGGTCATTTAGAGGCTCTGGGCTGCACACCCAGAATTCTTCCCAAACTAACCCCTTAGACCACTGAGCATTTTGTAGAAGCAATCTCCAGCACTTAACAAAATTCCCTAAGGCAAGTTTCAGTGTTTCAGCCATTTGGCCCCTTTAGAACATGCAAGTTTTGACCTTTCGGTGTTTTGGCCTTCCAAGTTCTTTGGCCTTTTGGCCTTCCAATTTTTTTGGCCTTTCAGCCCTCTAATTTTTTGGCCTTTCGACCCTCCAATTTTTTGGCCTTTTGGCCCTCCATTTTTTCGGCCTTCCAAATATTTCAGCCTTTTTGGCCTCTAACAATTTTGAACTTTGGACCAGAATTTTGCTGTTTAAACACTTAGAAGTTTTGGACACTAAAAAGTTTTGGAATAGAGGTCGGGATCCGAAAATCTGGGTGTTTCCAGCGAGATTATATTTTTTGCACACTAGTTGAACTCAAGATCATATTGATGGTTAACTTGAGTTCATTTTGAAGTGACTAAGTGTCCCCTATCAGTCTCCACCGCTAGAAGAGATTCCAGATGAAGATTCCAAGAAATACTCCAAAAATCAAGAAGAAGACTCGAAGTTCTCAGAGGAAACCCCTTTCTTTTCTCTTTCTCTTCTTGGCAAGTTTGACCCTCATTGCATGGGAAAACTGATTGTAAATGGATTCAAGAATCCATGCAAGTTATCTAGTATCAATTAAGAGTAGTTTCCCTTTCAACAAAGTTTTAGTTTAATTTATTTTTCTCTCTGATGCCCTAAATTCAGAATTCAGAGTTGTGGATCAAACTCTATATATTGTAATCACAAATCAATGTAAAAGGGTCAAATTCCTAATACAATAAAGACATACATTTGGTGCTTCATTCATGGTTTTTTAATTGTTTCTACCTATGAGAAATTATTGAGTGTATGCTTGCATCATCCATTATTTTTAGAGAGCCTATTGTTTATTGTGCTTCAAATTTGTGTTTCTTTACTTGGAGTTTGTTGTTGTTTGCTTTACCTTGCTTTGACGAATGCGTGGAATAAATCATCTTTGGGCTTAATAATAAATTTGTCTCATGGGTGTGCACATCTTGGTGGCTTCACGATTTGATCAATTTTGAATATCTCGCACGAGTGAATGTACCATCTCTCCAAACACTTGCATTCGTGGGGTAGTGAATTGTGACTTGGTCTGATTTATGATTCGTGGGTTTACTCCAAATCTCTCCCATCATTCAATTCAGAAGGAAGGGTTTACAAACAATTTATGTCTGTAGGATTTCATTTTCAGTCATTTTCTTATTTCTCGTTACTCTACTCTCTACTCTCTCCCATCTTTAAATTCTTAAAATCTAGAATCGTGGAAAAAATAAAATTTGTATTTTATTTATTAAACCTCATATATTTTAACACAGAAAATACCAAAAAGAACTAAAGTGTTTTTGAGGTGGATGTCTTGAATGAACCAGAAAAGTCCTCCTCATGAACAATCACATTTATCTTCAACTGAGTAACCAAGCAAGTTGTGACCCGACCCCAGAGAACCTTGGGAATAACCCCGTTATTCTTTCAAGAGAGGAGATCGAATCTTGAGATCCTAGCAAGTTGGCTTGTGTCAAAACAACACTCAACATAAGTGGCACTAGAAGCAAGACCTCAAGACTAAAAAGTTGGATAACATTGGATCTTTCTCTCCAGAGAGATTCGAGCAATTTCTTATATCATCTCCGAAGAGAAGCGAGTTTATTGAACTCACCCACCATTGTAGATCCTTCAGTGACAAAGGGAAGACCAAAGAAAAATCCTCTTACCACCTTACCAAGTCTCAGAATTCTCTTGGAAAACAATCACATTTTGCTACCCCGACTGTCATCGCAGCCATAGTAAAAAATTAGAACATGCAAAATCAGAATTTGCAGCAACCTCATCCGATGGCCTTTTTCACCAACACAACCAGCTCACCTTTAAATTTTGTTGGGAAGCTCCATGAGTTACCCAAAAATCTGGAGAATTTTTGCACCTGATTCATATATGGAAAATCGAGGATAGTAGAAGAACACATCCACACCTTCAAAGAAATTTGTAACCATAAAGAGATTTCCCAACAAGCCATTGTTTTCCATCTATTCACATACACTCTGGGAGAGTTTGCATACAATTGTTACCTGAACTTGCCATGAGGGTCTATCTCTGCATGGAACAAGTTTGAAACCAAATTCCTCAATCAGTTCAAGTTGTATGTGGATCCCACTATGACACATCACTAGTTCATTACAATAAGGAAAGATCCTAAAGAGCCCATTTCTATGTTCAATCATCATTTCCACAAAATACACCAAAATATAGAAGCTCCTTACACCATACCAGATGAGGTTATCATACAAGTTTACTTGAAGGCTTTGGATCCTTTTACCTCAATCTTTGTGAGGAGACTTCCCCCAGTGGATAGAGACACAATGGAAAAGTGTACAATGAAGCTGTTAGATTTACCCAATAGAGGGACCCGCAAGAAGGAAGTTATGCAGCAGTACCTACCATGAATAACCTTTCTGTCCGACATCCATTTGCAAAAATCAGTCAAGCTCCGACCACTCAAACACATATGTTGAATCCCATTCCAGTGTAACCATTTGCAACTGTACCCCCATCTATTACTTATCCAAGTTATGAGGCTCACAAAATAGTGTTTGTGGAGCAGAGAGTTATACCCTAAGTAGATCTTGATACTCTCATGGACTCTGAGCTAGATGCCTTGAAGAAGACCTTATCACAAATCACCAATGAGCTTACTTGGATGAAGTTAAGTCCATCCAAAAATCAAGGTGGATATCAATGAACACATGCTGGTCCAAATACATATCCTCAAAATCCAAACTAGAATTTCAATACATACAAAAACAACAATATACAAAAGAAGCCGTTTGGGCAACAAAGGCCAAGCTGACCATGGAACATTAGGCCTAACAATGGCAGCATCCCAACAGACAATGCCAACACCTATGAGGCTTCAGAGGCTAATTTTTTTGGGGCTCCAAATCCATGCCAAGGCAATGATGGATATGGAAACAACTCCCATGATCATTACATCCAAAGTCTAGAGGATCCCCCAATGCAATTTAATGCTATGGTGTTTGATTCCTATGAGTGTAGAAAGGAGGAAGGCTTGGTTTCTTTTGCAGGAGAAGATGAGTTTGTGTTTCCCTTGCAGAGGGAAAATGAACCTGAATATTTAGAAGTACATGCCTTCCAGAATGATCAACAAAACTCATATAGCCTTCAGAGTAGAAAGGAACCTCTCACCGATAGTATTCCCTGAAGAAAAAAACCAACCCCGCCAGATTCTCGAGCTAGTAACAATTCCATGCCTCCTAAAGGCCTAAATGGTCCCACATCCCCTATAGAAAGTACATATGCTGGATACAGAGGTGCGGCTTGGTCAAGTGAAAAATATAGCGTGATTGAGGAACTAAAGAAAACTAAAGAGAACATATCTATGTTCAAATTACTACAAGGTTTCCCATTTTAGAAGGAGGCCCTTCTAAGATCTCTGGACCGCTCAAAACCTAGCTCGTCAACCAACAATACAAGGAAACCTACATCCAGTATCAAAACATCTGAGGCTTTCCCTACAATGTTCAAGGATAAGATGGAGGTCCCACCATTCTTACTTAGTTTACAGATGTTTGTAAAGAACCTACACAATTTCTTGATTGATTCAGGAGCTTCATGCAACACCATGCCCCTATCAATTTTCTAGAAGTTAGGGATGGTGCCCCAAGTAATGAACCAAGTGGTCATGCAATTAGATAAGACCGAGGTCAAAGTAATTGGTGTGCTCAAAGATGTACACATCTAGTTGGTATCAGATCCTAGAATACAAGAACACATAGATGTGCATATAGTAAACATACCTAAGACTTATGGGATGTTGCTAAGCTAAGAGTGGACCAAATGCTTAATAGGGTGGTTCTCCATAGATTTCAGCCAACTATGGCTATCATGGATAGGTTTGAACAACCAGATCAAAATAGATGTGGAGCCTAAATTGAAAAGGATGATCACTGAGTACAATGCCCCGAATGAATTCATGTTCACCCAAATAGAATTGGGCACTTATCAGATGGATGACATCCTCATGTTCCAAATCCAAGAAGGGGAAGAATTAGACCACGCCCCATTCTAGGTCTCCTAAGATCAGACATCGATGATGACATCTTCCAACATTTCATCAACATCCTGATAGCTAGTTTACGACACTTGGGTCAGGATGCAGACCCTAACATCTTGTTACTACCAGTGTACTTCCGACTACACCAAGCTAGCCATTCTAAGTTCACATGCCCTATTTCCCAGGAAGCATTATCATGGGTATTGACCTAGATCGCCTTATCGAGTAAGCTATCAAAAACCCTGACAATAAAAGAGGACATCCTTGAGATCAAGGATAAGAGTAACACCTAGCCAGAGATAAACAACCTAGTTAATATAATCCCTACAAGAAATGATCAGGATAATGGGTTAGATTTTGATTACAAAAGTCCTTCCTTGAATGTATTTAGTGACTGGAGTACCTCTGGTGATGGAGCATGTCCCTCTTACAAAGGACTACTAGAAGATGAAGGCAGTGAAAGTGTTAAAACCCCCAAACCCAGACATACCCAAAATGTGGGAGAATTAACCTCTTCTGATAGTGATGGAGTAAAAGGGGTAGAAACTCAAAACAAAGGGCTCTCCCAAAAGAAAATCATCCAAATGGAACCCTACTAAGCAACCCCAAATATGGAAATTGTGCTTCGACATCTCCAAATGTAAACAGGGAGAAGGTGCGGGTTGGAACCCTACTAAGCAACCCCAAATATGGAAATTGTGCTTCGACATCTCCAAATGTAAATAGGGAGAAGGTGTGGAGATCGAATTGATAAACTCAAGAGGTAAGTCTTTCTATGCTGCTTACAGGTTACAATTTCTATGTACTAACAATGTTGTTGAATATGAAGTGTTGCTTTGTAGACTTCTCCTGGCCCATGAAAAGGGAAAAATAATCCTGATGGTGCAAGGGGACTTGCAATTACTCATAAAGAATATTCATAGTCAATATACTTGCAATGATAAGAGGCTCAACCTACTGAAATAGAGCATGGGACCTGATCAGCAACTTCAATGCTTTCAACATCAAAACCATCCCAAGAAGAAAAAATGTTCTCACCGATGCCCTAGTTGTATCAGCAAGTTCATTACATCTAATGGAGAAATCCAAGATAAGAAATTCTCAGTTGAATTTGTCGCAGCTCCGACCATTTCAGACAATGTCACTAATTTTCAATTCTTCCAAGATGATCAGCACATCTTGGAATTTATCATGTGCACCGATGTGTTCAAAAAATAGGTCATAAATGAGGAAAAGGAAGGTGAAGAAGTAGTTAAACCCAAAAATCCTAATGATCAAGGTGTCATCAATCTAAGGACCACCGCCATACCCAAAGGAATGGTAGAACTAAAGAGGATTTTTTACAGCGACAAGATTACAGTAAGGAGACACCCAGACATAACACCTGATGGTGAATAATGTGATACATACAACCTTGGCATGGAAGAGGAACCTAGAGAGGTCCACATCAAAAAGGTAGGAACCAAAGAAGAAAAGGAGAAAATGGTCTAGCTCCTCACTTAATATCAAAATTTCATAGCATGGAGCTATGAAGAATTGAAGACATAAGACACCTTAGTCATAGTGCACAACATCCCTCTAAAACTAGACTCCAAGCCTTTTAGGAAATGATAGAGGCCCATGAACCCTACTATGGAACCCTTGATCCAAAAGGAAGTTTAGAAGTTTCTTGATGTCAGAAAAATCTTTCCAATTTGGCATTCCATTTGGGTTGGAAACCTGGTACCCATGAGAAATAAAATTGAAGAGATCAAATTGTGCATGGATTTCTGGAACCTTAATAAATATTCTCAAAAGGACAATTACCCAATCCCATCTCTCGATGAAGTGCTGAAAAAGGTCAATGGGTCTCAAATGATGTCATTTCTAGATGGTTACTTGGGTTACAACCAGGTGATGGTGCAGGAAGAGGACAGGCTAAAAACAACATTCATGACTAAATGGGGAATCTTCACCTACCACCAGATGCCTTACGGACTGATTAATGATGGGGCCACTTTTCAGAGGGTAATGGACATATCTTTCAAATGACTAGTTGGGAAGTGCATTATCATCTATATGGATGATCTCAAAGTCTTCTCAAAACAAAGAGGTGACCACTTAAATGATCTCATAAAATGCCTTCAAAGATGCAGGGAATTTGGGATTTCCCTCAACCCCAAGAAATTTTTGTTTGGGGTGACTGGAGGCAAGCTCTTGGGGCCTATCATCTTCAAAAATGGGATAGCCATAGACCCCAAAAGGGTAGAGGCCATTCTAAAGTTGACACCACCACATAGCCACAAAGAACTGAAATTTTTCTTTGGGAAGATCAACTTCACAAGGAAGTTCATTAGTGGTTTCGCAAAGATAGTAAAACTGTTGAATGACATGCTCAAGAAAGATGCCAAGATTGAATGGACTCTCCTAGCCAAGAAGTCTTTTGAGGAGATAAAAATGCCATCGCTACGGCACCGGTCCTTGTCAGCCTAGACTACACTATCCCTTTCAAGGTTTACTATTTTGCATCTGAGTACTTATGCGCATGCACCCTCACACAAAAGAAGAACAGTGAAGATGAGAGAGCCATAGATTTCATGAGTTGTCCTTTCAAAGATGTTGAAATCAGGTACCCAAACCTAGAAAAATAATCATTTTCTCTTGTTAAGGTGGTAAATAAGTTCTGACACTACATCCTAAGGAGTAAAGTCATTGGGATAGTCCTCGATGCAGCCATCAAATCTCTTTTGATGCAGAATGAGCTAGGAGAATGAAGAGGGAAGCGGATGCAAATCCTCCAAGAGTTTGACCTATAGATCAAACCAATGAAATTAGTAAGGGGCCAAGGCCTGAAAAATCTGATCTCTGAGGTTGAAGAGGGTCTGGTCTTCCAAACCTACACCAATCAAGGTGTGATCACTAATGTATGGTATCAAGACATAGTGTACTATTTGTTACAAAACTATTGCCCAGAGGAGATGAATGGTTCCCAGAGAAGAGCCTTGAGAATCAAAAGAAGCTCCTACATGTTGAATAATACACAACTGTATAAATGCAATTATGAGGTTCTATACCTAAGGTGCTTGGATAGACTCAAGGAAAATAGAATCCTAGAAGATTTCCATGACAAATATGAAACGGGACATGGGTCAGTTGATGCAAATTCTCACCAAATATTAAGGGCATGATATTTATGGCCTACAATAGTCAGAGACACCAGCGAACATGAGAGATCTTGCCACACTTGCCAAACTAGCGCAACTTGAGAGAGAAACCCTATAATTCCCTTATAACCAGTATACAAGGTATGCCCGTTTGCCCAATGGGGCTTAGATTTTGTTGGAGTGATTAACCCCCCTTCGTTTACAAGACACAAGCTCATTTTGAAAACTACTAACTACTGCACACACTGGATGGAGGCTCAAGCACTAAAGAATTGTACTATAGAGGCTATGACCAAATTTTTGGGGGAGCGCATCATAACTAGGTTTGGGATGCCATTCTATCTAGTTTGTGACAATGCTCCCTCTTTTTTGTTTGCCTCACTCACACAATGGGCCTTCAAAAACTAGGTAATCCTCAAGTTCCCTTCAAATTATTATCCACAAGGAAATGGCATAGCAGAGTCTACAAACAAGAACTTAACAGCAATGATCAAACACCTCCTGGATGAAAACCCTAGGGATTGGCACATGCAACTAAAATACACTTTGTGGACTGATCGCGTAAGGATAAAAAATGCCCTTGGGACGTCTCCATACCAACTGGTCTATAGATTACAACCGGTCTTCCCTATGAACTTAAAAATCCCAATCCTAAGATTCATGGACCAATATGTGGGAGGAGAAGATCAAGTATAAGTCAGGCTCATGAATCTCGTTAACCTAGAGGAGAAGAAAACATTGGCTTTGGAGCATGTATCAAAGCATCAAGCCATAGTCAAGAGGTGGTTCAACAAGAGCTACCATTAAAACCTTCAAGATATCTAACCTTGTTCTCATGTGGGATAAGGCAAAAGAAAATTTAGGCAGCAACACCAAGTTCCAAAGATTGTGGACAAGCCCTTATCAGATATCAGAGATCTTGGGGGAAAACACTTTTAGGATCAGCACATTGAACGGAGAGTTGACCCCATTTTCAGTCAATGGAAAATTCCTCAAACACTACTTTGGATCCTAAGAGAGACTGTCTTCTATCCCTTATACCATAGTCCCCTTTTTTGACTCTTTCCTTTTTTTTTTTGCCCTCGCTGTCAGTCCTTTCTTCCTTTCTTTTGTCAGGGCTTGTTATGTTTTTTTGGGTCAGTGTGTTCTTGGATCCGTTCCAAGGTAGTCCCAAGATCAGAGCAAAGGTATTTTTTAGTCAATTTCTCCAAATAGATGTGCAACGCAAAGAACATTGTCCAAAAGGAAAAGTGATGACCACTATCAGTGACCGACAAGAAGAAGTTCAAGATTGGTCAGCCTAATCACAAAACATACTCGAGAGTGATGGTTTCTTGAGCATTTGTCAGTTGTGACCAGCACTAGTTCATAAATTTGGGTACCCACTGATCCCAGAACCCAAGTATGAATGAATACAAAGGAAATAGAAAAAAAAAAAAAAGTTGAAGAGAAGGGGAGAGAAGCACACGAAAAGAAAAGTGTCCCAAAGAGGCCACAAGTGTGAGATCCAAGTGGCATAGCCTAATCGTTGCTTGGATAAGATTAAATATGAAAATAAAATTTCTTTGTTATGGACCTAAACACATGGAGTACACAAACATCTTGGGCTTCATATATTTCAAAAGCACACGAAAGAAATAAAATGACTGTCCAAAAGATAGAACTCTCAAAAGAAAGAAAGATACAGGCTAGCAAATAGAATAGACTTGGGTGACTATCACAACCTCTAGCGGGGCTATGAATGCCTGACTAGTAGCAGAGAAAGGTTATACTTGGGATTTGGGGAAAACTTTGTTGGGGCTATGAATGCCTGACTGCCAGTAAATCTCTTTCCGGGAAACCTTGGTCTACTTGGCAAAGGTTGGGAGTAGCTAGAAAACATTCCAGTTACCACAATCAAAGGTTAAGAAATGAATACACATGAACACACATTGGGAAACCATCGGAAAACCTTAGATTGGAATTCATTGGAAGATTCATTGACACCAACACCTCTTGGCATTATTTTATTGTGAAACTATAGCCTGGAAGAGTAATGATGATAAAGAAATGCCTTGGTCATTCCTCCTTTTGTCAGGGCTATTTTTTGTGTGTCCACAATGCATACCCCATTTTTTTTTCCTTTGACCATGGGGACCCCCTTCTTTTTTGGTATTTTTCCTTTTTTCATGTATGCCCCCCCCTCCAGTCCCCACCAGGTCAGTCTCAAAAAAGCGTTGTCAGGACTTAGATAGAAGAAGACACCCTTTTTTTCCTTTTCACCCTTTCGGCCTTTCGGAGGACCAAAAGTCCCCAAAATACTAAAGTGACAGAAAGGCCAAAATTTGGCCCTTTCAGTGCTTCCGCCCCCTAAAAAAATGACAGGCCAAAGATGTTTAGCTTTGGGTTTTTGGTACTTTGGACACTGAAACACCAAAAGTGTCGACGTACACCATGGGTTATAAATATGATAAAGACCCCTAATTTGATCACTTCACTCTTTTCAATATCTGACATTTCAAGAGCTAATAACTTCAGGATTCTTGCTCTCACTCGTTGTGCCTTCTCGTCCCGTGTCTTCAAGGTTCATTGTGTCATCCTCCTCCGCTCCTAGCTCCTTTGAGGTAGGATCTTTCTTCGCTGTTTAGTATTTTTTTCTCTCTTTTTAGTCTAGGTTTGGGTTTTTTTGTGCTTGGCACTTGTCCAGTCTAGGGAACATCTATTTCTTCCTCCCATGGTCCCTTTTGGGCCTTTCAGTGCCTTCGTGTTTGGTAGGGAAGTCCCTCCTTGTCGGGTCTAGTCTTTCTAGGGTTTTCTAGGTTAGGTTTCTTTCATTTTCTTGGTCGTGGATTTGGTCGCAAGTTTTTTGGCCCCAAAAAGGCCAAAAACAAGGTTAGTTTGTAGTCTCTCATTTCAGAGATTTGGCCTTTTCAGCATTTCGGACCTCCAAAAGGTCCAAAATTCTAACAAGTCTAAATCTCCAAAAGCCCTATCTCCCTCATCATGATTTAGGATTTTTGGCATCCATAGAAACCTTCAGACTTTCAAACACCAAAAATTATGATGAATCTTGCTCGTCAACAGTGGCTTTTCACACTTTCGGCCTTTTTAGCCTCTGAACCCATTTTTGGCATCCAAAACTTTGAAAGGGCCGAAAGTGCAAAAATATGCATTCCTGGCTTATTAGAGTGCTTTTACCTTTGTTTTCTTAGATTATTCATCTTTCTTTCAATTTTCTCTTCAAATAAGATACTGATACTTGCATGTTTCATTACAAGAATGCCTGAGAAAAAGACTGCATCACCCATGAAGTACTTATACAAGGGGAACACTCCCCCTTCAAAAATTGGCAACAAGCATATTGAAATCACTGATACTGATATCAGGAATGTAGATTAGGATGACTTCTAGACAAGGTGTTCCCAACTAGTCAGGAGATCAGAGGAATGTACCTCATTGGTATTAGCAGGATTGGTCAATGCGGTAGCCCACCCAGTGGCCGTGACCTCACCTGAACTGATCATGACCTTGGAAAATAATTATGACTCTGACAAAAGGATGGTTTGAAATAAAGATGGCCAAGTGGTATTAGATATTAGGCCATACATCTTAGAGGATGTCTTACACCTCCAAAAAGGTATACACAAGTTCTATTACTTTTTCAGAGAGAAGGGAAACTTGTGGTTCAGGAACAAAGGGGAAGAAGCCTATGAGATAGTCAATAACAATTAACTCAAAAAACCTCTACCCAAAAATAAGTTGGACAAGATAGACCAAAGGAGGGGATACATGAAGGATGATATCAAAGAAGCCATAACAATGCTAAGCTGAGTATATGGATTACCACAATCCTCCCAACTGGAGAATTAGATGATTCTCCTGATAGAAAGACTCAGAGGCTGCAGGGCTAGGCTTGATTGGGGGACCATCATCAGCGACAATTTGGATGAACAGCTGGTGGGAGTGAAACACAACCCCAAGCTTTATATGAGTACCTATGTGTCGTACCTATTGATAGCACAGATGAATAACCCAAGACTCATCAAGAGGGGAAACCTAAATGATCCCAATGCATGGTCTCACATCATGTACCCCCAAACTATAGAAAAGTGCAAAAATATTAAAGGATATCCTAGACTACAAGATAGTCAATGACGCCTTCATTTTTGTAATTATCCAATCCATTCAGAGTGATTTTTCAAAAAGGATGTCAGAAGAAGCAACCGCCAAGGTAAGGGCCATAGGGGCATATTACATACAATTCAGAACCTTCACTTAAATTCGGATAGCAGGATCAACTTTGAAACCAAAGAAGTTTCCCAGGTATCCATCTGACTCGATAGTCATTTTGGAGATGGCTAGGAAACTCACAGATGCATATGAACACATAAAGCACAAGAAGAAGGACTGTTGGGATTTTCCCATCTCACTGGGACTATATACCCTATAGGATATGAAGGTCTATAAATCTTTGGCCTTTGAATGGGATAACTATCCCCTATAGCTTTACAAGATAGTGCGGCCTCATTTTGACACTATAGGCACTTACAACCACAGTATTGGCAAGTTCTACATTCACAAACCACACTTGGAGGATCACTGGATGAACTATCTAGATGATCATGAGGTCAGAATCTAGGATTATTGTAAAATGACTCTTACCTTGGCAAAGGAAGTCATAAAGACTCCTATTCCCCCAAAATTGTGGGAGTATAATTCAGATGAGGTCTTGGAGGCCATTTACATAGATGACAAGATATATGACAGGCCCATCATGAACACAGAGGTTGATAAGGATGAAAATGACGATATTGATTTTTGGGCAAGGAATGTGATGAGAAAAATGGTGGAATGGATTATGAGGCCCTACAAGATGAGCCCAATACCTATGAAAACATTGATGTATCCACCCAAGAAGGTGGATAAATAGTATGGGCAGAAAAGAACAATGTCGCAATACAAGAAGGCACCACCACAGAGGCCAAGAACAGTATATGGCCATGAATGTGCACTGGAGTATGGGTCAAACCCAAGGCCCAAGTCTCCTAAGACAAGAATGACTGGGCAGATAGATCCTCCCATGGGGCTAGCATAGGTTTCACCAGATGAAGGACCCTCCACTTATGGACAATATTCTCCTACAACCAGAAAGGGAAAGATGACATATAAGAGGAAGAAAGCTTATGTGTCTCCACAATTAGAAATTGTACAAGATGAACCACAAGAAGAGGAAGAGGGAGAGAACCCTCTAGTCAAAAGGGAAACATCTCAGAAGAGGAGAGAAAAGGAGACTACTAGGAAACACCAAGAGGATCCTAAAGACAAAGATAACCCCTTAGATGCTCTAGGATTGAATGAGTTCCAAATGTCAAACTTTGAGGGTCTAGAATATTTCTCAGACTAAGGACAATACATGCTAGGTTATGCAACTGGGTATGAAGCAGGTGGTCCTTCTCTTTTTCAATCATAGGTAACCCTAACTCCACCTCCCACTCAATTTACCAATCCAAAGCCAAATATACCTATTATGGGAGAGAGCTCTAAAATAGATCAAGGGCTCTGAATCAAGAGTCCCCAATCACCCAAGAGGTGACTAGAAATGAGCCCACAATAGAGACAATTATTGTTACAACACCCCCTCACATCCCTGCTCCACCAACTACTGTTCCACCTCCTATTCCTACTCCACCACCATTTCTCCCAACTCCAACTACTCTTCCACTTCTAATTCCAAATCTCCCAACACCTACTCCACCATCATCAATCCCTTTCCCTTGCCACATCATGACCCCTAGAGGATCAGTAATGGTATATGTTGTGTCACCTTTCGAAACTATATTAAAGGTCATGACTGGTCTCAATACCAAAGTGTTGGTTAGTTCCTCAGGAGATGAAGACAAAGGCTAGGAAAAACAAGATGAGGCAATGGAAGAAGACAAGTAAGAAGAAAATCGAGGAGGAATGAATGAAGGGGAACAGAGACAGGAAAAAGAAGAAGGGCCAGATAAAGAGGTGACTCCAGGGTCCCAAAATTTGGATTCAATTCTTCAATTTACCCCATATGAGTCGGTCACCACATCTAGTAAGCCAACATGGTTTACTAAAGAAATCCAGGTAAGGAGAAGAACTTATACATATGAGGATGAAGGGGGAAATATAGATATAGCATCCTTAGGAAAATATTTTCATCACACGAAAATCATATTACCAGTCTGGACAATGTCCTATGTCACTCAAGACTCTAGGGGGCACTGGAAGGCATAGGTTGCAGTCCCAGCTCTCAAACACAAGCAACTCTAGAAGACTATACATTTGAGGAGGTAGATTTGGGGGAACCCACCAGGGAAGGGAGAAAGACAATAGCAGCCTTAGGAATTAAACATGCTCTGGGTTTCATGAGTAAGGATGAGGAGACAATAAAATCCTTGATAGAATAGAATGAATCCTTAAAGAACTTCATTCAAAAAATGGTTGGTCCTATTGACCCCAACTACCCAGAGGCTTCATTACAGGTAGTGTTAGATTAGAGAAACACCCCAGACCTTCCAGTAGGGTTAACACCATCCTTCATCAAAGCAAGTGCAGATTGGAAGGAAGATTTTGAGAAGTATGGGGAAGGCACCGTCAAACAAGTATTCAAACCTTATAGGGTTATTATAATAGAAGCTACAAATCTGGTTGATTTGATGACAAATGAGGGTGGCCTAGAGTCTGAAACAAGCAAATGGCGAGCCACTCTCCAATATTTGCAGATCATTAAGAAACAATGCTTCCAAATTCTGGTAAAGATATATGAAGGTGAGGAGCTAGACAATTTTGAGATTTGGATCAAGTGCATAACCAAAATAATTAACATTTATGAAAAATGTCATGCCTCCATATTAGAGAAGCAGAAAGAAGTCTTGGAATGGGTAGAGGAAATAGAAATTTTCTTCACAGGGATCGACCTTGATTTGTACCGGGACGAAGCTAGGCATATCTTATGGACATCTAAAGAAGTGGTCAAACAATTCAGGGATATTATGGCAGGCATAGGAACCAAGGAAGCCTTGCAACAATTATTTTATTCAAAAGAAGAGATGACAAGGATGAAAAACCATGTAGAGGAGATCCAATTCTTTGCTTCTGAGCTAACTACCTTCAAAGAAAAGTAAGAACAAAAGGTCAACAAGGTGAAAAGAAAGAAGATAAACTATGAGGAATTTCAGGAGGTCATACAGAGGCTCTGGGATGCACACCCAAAAGCTTTCCCAAATTGATGCCTTAGACCACTGAGCATATTGTAGAAGCAATCTCTAGCACTTAGCAGAATTTAGACATGCAAGTTTCAACCTTTCGACATTTCGGCCTTCCAAGTTCTTTGGCCTTTCGGCCTTCCAAGTTTTTTGGCTTTTCGTCCCTCCAGTTTTTTTAAATTTCAGCCCTCCAATTTTTCAGCGTTTCGGCCTTCCAAACATTTTAGCCTTTGACAAGTCCAAACTTCAGACCATAATTTTTTTGTTTAAACACTTAGAAGTTTTGGACACTAAACATTTTTGGAGTAGAGGCCGGGGTCCGAAAATCAAGGTGTTTCCAGTGAGATCACACTTTTTGCACACCAGTTGAAATCCAAATCAAACTGATGGTTAACATGAGTTCATTTTAAAGGGACTAAGGGTCCCCTATCAGTATCCACTACCAGAAGAGCTTCTAGATGAAGATTCTAAGAAAGACTCCAAGAATCAAGAAGAAGACTCCAAGTTCTCAGAAGAAACCCCTTTCTTTTCTCTTTCTCTTCTTGGTGAGTTTGACCCTGCTTGCATGGGCAAACTAATTGTAAATGGATTCAAGAATCCATGTAGGTTATCTAGTATCAGTTAAGAGTATTTTCCCTTTCAGAAAAGTTTTAGTCTAATTTATTTTTCTCTCTGATGCCCTAAATTCAGAATTCAGAGTTGTTGATCAAACTCTATATATTGTAATCACAAATCAATGTAAAAGGGTTGAATTCCTAATACAATAAAGACATACATTTGGTGCTTCATTCTAGTGTGTGAATTGCTGCTACCTATGAGAAATTATTGAATGTATGATTGCATCATCCATTATTTTCAGAGAGCCTCTTGTTTATTGTGCTTTGAATTCATGTTTCTTTAGTTGGACTTTGTTGTTGTTTGCTTTAGCTTGCTATGACGAATGCGTGGAAGAGATCATCTTTGGGCTTAATGATAAATTTGTGTCATGGGTATGCACATCTTGGTGGCTTCACAATTTTATCAATTTTGAATATCTCACATGAGCGAATGTACCTTCTCTCCAAACACTTGCATCTGTGGTGTAGTGAATTGTGACTTGGTCTGATTTATGCTTCATGGGTTTACTCCAAATCTCACCCATCATTCAATTCACAAGGAAGGGTTTACAAATGGTTTATGTCTATAGGATTTCATTTTTAGTCATTTTCTTATTTCTCGTTACTCTACTCTCTACTCTCTTCCATCTTTAAATTCTTAAAATCTAGAATCATGTAAAAAACAAAGTTTTCATTTCATTTGTCAAACCCTCATATATTTTAAAATGGAAAATACCAAAAAGAACTAAAGTGTTTTTCATTTTGATGTCTTGAACGAACCAGCAAAGGCCTCCTCATTGACAATCACATTTATCTTCAACTGAGTAACCAAGCAGGTTGTGACCCGACCCTGGAGAACCTTGGGAATAACACTGTTATTCTTTCAAGAGAGGAGATCGAAATTTGAGATCCTAGCAAGTTGGCTTCTATAAAAACAATGCTCTACAGAGCCTTCATTGGTTGTTATAGAATTCCAATTATTCTCTATTCCTAGGATAGGGCACCAATTTTTTTTTGTCTCCATGAATTGAGGCCCATATTTGGCTTGGGGCCCTATGTTGTGGAATTTGCAAGAAATTTTATCTCATGGTCAGCATGCCTAAGTTTTGACCCCTGAAATGATGGATTGTATATAGAAACCCCTCTCTCTCCTTATTTTGTTCTATGTTATCAAGTGCAAGAATTTACCATCAAATTTTCAAGCAATCAGAATTGAAGATCCTTTCTATAATTGACCATCCAATTCTTGAGTCCTTCAAAGTATTCTTATCTTTCTTCATCAAGCATTGAGGAAAACTAAAAAATCCATAATTTTCTCTTGGTTTTCTCTCGACTTTAAGATATTTCATTCAAATTTATGATCAAATCCAAACAATCATTGTGCCATTAAGGTATAAAGTGATTGACAATTTAGATCTAGCTTCTATTTCATCTTTTCTTATGCAATTTTCTTAAATTTTCAAGGTTGATTTCTAAATAGGGATTTGACTGAGGAAAACCCATTTAGACAACCCTTTTCCCCAATGTTTTGTGTATAGGAACAAGTTACAGAGCTATCATATAAAATTTAGAAAGTGTTGGAAATGGGTTGAGTAACTGAGAGGGGAGGGGTGAATCAGTTACCACAAAAAAAAAATCCAAGTCCCTTAGATGTCTTAATCAAACTTATCATTGTTACTCAGTTAACAAAGAAATCTTATGGTATTTAACTATGATTATCCTTTAGTGATAAGTGCAGAAACATAAAGCATAAAGAAAATAAAATGTACACAGATGACACCAAGATTTAACGTGGAAACTCAATTTGGGAAAACCACCAATTGCAACTAATTACTATTTTTCACTCTTTTGAATCCAACCTTGTTAGGAGCCAACCTTGTTAAAGGTTACAAAACACACTAATAGGTGTGACCCTGTAAGAGGATTTAATCACCTTGTAAGGAATGGCCTTGTTAGAGGTCTTCAAACACTTCAATGTAGAAATGCCACCTTGTGAGAGGATTTATGAAAGATTGTTAAGTCTACTTTGTAAAGAGATTTGGATCACTGCTACAATTGTTAGAGAGTGACAATGGATTGACCTGTTTGACAAAGAAATGATCTTTTCTGATTTAGATCTCTACTCTAGTTTTAAAATGGATCCTCACTGATCAAATATTCTATTGCAGCTCTGTCTGGATGTTCTTTCCTTAATCAGAATCCCATCTGATTTTTCCTTCACTCTTCATATCAAAACTTTTCCATATATTTCTTCTTATTACTCCTCTATATTCAATCTAAACTTGACCTAGTATATATATGATAGGCATTTTCAAGTCAGCTTGAATAACCTTCCAAATAAATGATAAAACTTAAGTCTATCAGCTATATATAACCAATTAAACATAAAATGTAAATTGATGTTGGTCAGCTGACACTAAGTGTATAACTCAGTTAACACCGCAATCCTTCAATGCCCGACCATTACTGTATTTCCCGAGTGAACTCAGTTAGAACTAAAAATCATTTTGGTCTTCTTCAATGCCCGAGATAACATGGCATAGACTTATTGTGCTCAATTTAGGGGTAGATATTTGTGTAACATCACTACATTTGTGTATACATCAATGACAATACACAATTGAATAATTGTCTTCAACAAAATTATCTGAAATGGTTGAAAGATCCTTGGAAAACTCAATAAAAAAACACTATTTCTATTATGTACTCACATATAGGGTACTTTCCTATTATATACCCTCCAGATATAGCTTATATTTGGTAGGAAGTTAGGTTACAACCTTTAGGTCGTAGATCTGCATTTATAGGTAGCTGGAGGATCCCATCTATTGGAAAATCACATCTGTAGCAGCATAGTTCCTTTTTCTTTTCCAAGTGCATTCAAATCCTTTCTAATTTTTTTCTACATCTAATTTTTAGTCAATTCAATTCCTAGTCATATTTTTTTTCTTATCCATCTCCTCAATTCTAAGCAACAAAAGAATAAAACCCCAAAGGCATTGATATTACATTGACATCTCTCTTACCAAGTGGTGTCAATCATATTTTTCCTAAGGTGGTTTTTTATTCCAATGTGGCTTATGAAATGGAGAAATTATTTCTTTTATGTGATCGCCATTTCATATTGTACATTTTGGTGAGCCCGACTATTCTTACATACTTTTTATTTGGTGTCTAGATCTTCTTTGTATACATTGTTTCTATAACATCTTTTCTATATCTAGCATTTGCATTTTTAAAAAAAATATTTCATTTCATGTTTTCTTTTCATGTTACAAAAAATGTTTAGGGAATTATCCCAAGACCATTTTGTCAATTTTGAGATAAAAAAAAATCCTCCTATCAACTTGCATTTACATTATGTTAGCACTAAAAATAATCAATTTAATACATGTGATGTTGTTATGGCTTCTCTTATATCATCTCATAAGGATATTAGAGCGAGAAGATGATTTTAACCTTTATCTCAATTATATTTCTCTTTGGGGAGAAGAGTTGAGGATTTATATTAACTCTTCTCCTAATATAAGCCTCATCTATGAGAATATATTGGTTAAGGATGATGACTTCCCATATGATACTTCACCTTATATTTATTTCAATGACTCCCTCTTTAGGAATGAAGCCTTAGTGAGTTATGATTACCTCTCTCCTAAAGTTTTCTTTATTCATAGAGACATTTGTATTCTTAACGATCTCCCTATTTTTAGGCCCAAAGAAGGCAAGCACAACTCACAGAAGGGGGTGAATCAGTTGTACTCACAATAATTGAAATAATAAAAAATGAATCTATTAGAGATCTGAAAGATAAACAAGAATGCAAGATTTACAACACATAACTTACAACACAAGATTTGTTCATGAAGAAAATAGGTTAAGATAAAACTGGAATGGGAGTCAAACCCACTAGATAGATGTACTATGCTAGAAGAATTATCCGTTTAAGAGAAAATAAGAATAAAGAAGAATGTGTTGGTATATGGTTGAGGTTGCTGTTATTATAGATTGCTGACTATTGTGGTGCAATGATAAGGAGTCATGTATATTGTTGTCATTGATGTCAACTAAGTCAATACTGTGCAACTAAGTGAATATAAGTTATAATATACAATAGGTAAAGTGAAGGTATAATAGGTAAGAAAGTATACTAAAAATTTGGTTAACTCTAGAAGATCGATAGACTGTGAAAATAATAGTTTGGTGAAGGCCATTATATAAACATAATTCTAAGGAGTGATCATAGATAAAGGTTCAAAAATTTCACATTGGAACATGGTTCTAATCACAACACATTTGGTTGAGTGGTGATAAATTTTTGACTGACACAAACACTAAGACAGGTAGAACTTTTATGTTCTTGACCAACCAGTTAGTAGATCATAGAGAGTTGAATGATAAAGTGCATGCCGATCATTTCTAATAATATGATGATGTGGAATAAATGTTATACATCCAATGTATTTGTATTTACATGATCGATGTAATTATTTAAGAAAAATTTAAGGGATTACATTGTAGAAATAAAAACATGTTAGTTATCTTGGAGATATAAACTTGTAGATGTTATTTTCACCTAGCACAGCCATGGAAAATTTATTTTCTCATCAAGATTATTAATTAGACACATGGTACTGTCATGGGAAATCAATTTGAAGATCATTTTCAAGTTGATGCTAATTTTTTATTTAAGGAATCATAGAATTTGTTGCTGATGTTAAAAATTAATTTGGGTTATTAGGGTTTTATGATTTCAAGTTGAAGTTGTGATCAGAGAGTAGAGAATAGTTATAGAGCATCGAAATACAAAGTATGAAGAGATTATAGGATCTATTAAGAAATCAAGTGCTACACTCAGATCATGTATCTTGTTGCTTTGCTAATAGTTAAAACAGGTCAAATCCCTTAACTAGGTGAACTCTAACAAGTTATTTTTGTAAATCCTTTAATAGGGTGACTTCTTTATTGAGGTTTTAAATCCTCTAGTGAGTTAGATCAAAGATAATCTTATGGTACTCCTAATAGTGTAATAGTCACTTTTAATAGGGTGAAACCTCAGAAAGGGTTTTGTAGCTCCTAACAGGGAAAACTCATGTACTGTAATTATTGGACTTGTGGGTGTTATCCCTATCAATTTGTTTCCCTCTTACAAGGGTTTTGACATGAGAATTACTATGTTATGTGTCTTAAATTTTTGGATTCTTTTTATTACTTTTTCATTCATATTTGCATAAGATACTTACTTTATAGGTTTGAGAAGCATTATAGTAATTTTTTTTCATTGATTGAATTAGTAGAATTCTTTAACCAGGTGACTTATTTATTAAGGTTTTAAATCCTCTAGGGAGGAAAATCATAGCTGATCTTATGGTACTCCTAACAATGTACTAGTCACTTTTAAGAGGGTGAACCTTTATAAAGTGTATTATAGCTCCTAACAATGAAAACTCATATACTGTAGTTATTATGCTTGTGGGTGTCATCCCCACCATGGTTTCTTACCTCTTACAAGGGTTTCCACGTGAAAATTACTGTATTATGTGTGTGAAATTTTTGTATGCTTGTTATTACTATTTCATTCATATTTGCATAAGATACTTACTTTTTCAGGTTTTAGAAGCATTGCAATAGTTATTTTTTTTAGTTGTTGAATTAGTAGAATATTTGTTTGTACTGATTCACCCCCCTCTCAGTACCTATTATTCCCAAAAAAATGCACTTGCATCCATAGACCCACTTCCTAGAGCACACTTCTCACAATACAATGATCTGACCCTCGATCGAGTTCACTGATAACACTTACAAAAACTAGACAAACTACCCAATACAACCAAACTGATTTACAACATATGCAATGCCAATATAGTTCCAATGAAATATAATTTCTTCCTCAGTTGTAGAATGAATATATATA
>MU221254.1:145105-156107 GCA_018584345.1 Thuja plicata
ATGAGTAAAAATGATCATTGGATCATTGATAGTGGTTGTTCCCATCATATGACTGGTGACAAAGATAAGTTTGAAACCCTAAACCAATGTAAAAGAGGATATGTAAAATTTGGTAATGATGCACCATATCTTATCAAAGGTAAAGGATTGATTAACCTAACTGAAAAAATCAGATGTGATGATGTGTATTGGGTTGATGATCTTAAATATAATTTGTTGAGTGTTGCATAGCTGAACACTTCTAGTTACAAAGTTGAATTCCATCACAAAAAAGCAAAGATCTATGATTCTACTAGAGAATTAGTTGGAAGTGGTGATCAGACTAAAGGTAACTTATTTTATCTAGATTTATATTAAGAAACATGTTTTTTTGCACAATACAATGATGTTTGGTTATGGCATAAGTGGTTGTGTCATGTGAAATTTGATAAATTGGTAAGCATAAGTAAATTGAAAAAGGTTAGAGGGCTACCTAAGTTAAGAAGCCTGAGAATGCTATGTGTAAACAATGTCAACCGGGAAAGATGACAAAGTTTAGTTTCAAGAGTAAAACACATATATTAGAGGAAATTCTAGAATTGGTCCATATTGATCTCTGTGGTCCCATTGGAGAAAGAAGCTATTGTGGTGCTAGATACTTTATCCTATTTGTTGATGATTATTCAAGGATGATGACTGTAATGTTTCTCAAGGAAAAATCTGATGCATTCGAGTTATTTAAATGGTACTTAGCTAAAGTTGAAAAGGAAACAGGAAAAAATTTAAAATGCTCAAGATCTAACAGAGGTGGAGAGTTTATTTCTAATGAGTTTAATAGGTTCTGCAATGACCGAGGCATAAAGAGACAGATGTCCGCACCCAGGACTCCTCCACAAAATGGTATTGCTGAACGAAGGAACAGGTCTATCATGGACTATGCTAGAACACTAATGATGGAGAAAAATTTTGCACAGAAATATTGGAAAGAAGCTATAAGTACTAAAGTTTCTACACTGAATAGAGTTCAAGTCAAGAAAGGTACAAATGCTACACCTTATGAAATTTTGTATGATTATGCACCTAGTGTAAAGTATTTTAAGGTATTTGGAAGAAAATGTTTTATACTAAAGGACAACAGAAATGGAAAACTAGATGCTAAAGGTGAAGAAGGTATATTCCTTGGTTATTCAACGAAAATAAAAGCATACAAATGTTTGAATTCTAATACTAACAAAATTGTTGAAAGTGCAAATGTAAGAATTGATGAGTTTACAGAAAGAAATGAAGCTAAAATTACATAAGAGCCTAAAAGCTACAGATCATTCACATATCTAGATGAGGAAGATTCTAATTCTCTACCTGAGACTACTGCTAAACAATAGTATGCACCTGCAGAGTCACAGAGTGGAGTTTCCAAGCAACTGTAAGTGAATGCCGAGCTATCTCATGGAGATACAAAGTCACAGAATCAACCAGAATTGAATACATACAATGAACCTAAAGCAAGGGCTGAGCCTACTCTAGAAAAATATGTGAGAAGAAATCACAATTTTGATCAAATCATTGGATCAAAGGATTCTGCTGTTATGACATGAAGTAAGTTGAAAAATGGCACATGTCTGTTATGTGAATTTGAGCCCAAAATAGTGAAAGATGCTTTAGATAATGAAGATTAGATACAAGCAATGAATGAGGAAATTGAACAAATTGAGAAGAACAAAACTTGGACACTCATACCTAGGCCGAAGGAAAAAAATGTAATTGGCACAAAGTGGGTATTCAGGAATAAGCTAAATGAACATGGAGATGTGATAAGAAACAAAGCTAGAATGGTATGAAAGGGTTATGCACAGGAGGAAGGAATTGACTATGGTGAAACCTTCACCCCAGTTACTAGATTGGAAGGTCTCAGAACCTTACTTGCATATGCAACCTATAAAGGATTCAAAGTTTATCAGATGGATGTGAAATCTGCATTTCTCAATGGAATCTTGGAAGAAAAAGTGTATATTGAGAAAGCTGATGGTTTTACAGACCCAAAAAAAAGAAATATAGTTTTCAGATTGCACAAGGCACTATATGGATTGAAGCAAGCACCAAGAGCATGGTATGAGAGATTGCACAATTATCTGATCAAGATTGGATTTGCAAGAACCAATGACAACATCAACCTGTACTTAAAGACAAAGCAAAAAAAGGTACATTATTGGCTGAAATTTTTGTAGATGACATCATATTTAGTGGACAAGATTTGTTATGTCAAAAATTTGCAATAGAGATGCAAAGTGAGTTTGAGATGTCTATGTTTGGTGAAATAAAATTCTTTGTTGGTTTACAAATTTATCAAATGAAGAATGGTATCTATATCACTCAATCTAAATATATCAAAGAGTTACTAAAAACTTTTGGAATGGAAGAGTCCAAACTAGTAAGTACACCCATGGCTACTAGATAGAAGCTGACAAAAGATGATGACACAAATGAAGTGAACCAAACACTCTATAGATCAATGATTGGAAAACTATAGTATGTTGTACATAGTAGACCTGATATTGCCCTAGCTATCGGAATTGTTGCAATATTTTTTGCTAATCCCAAGGAAACTCACATGATGATAGTAAAAAGGATTCTAAGATATTTGAAAGGAACTGATGACTATGGTCTATACTATAAAAAGAATGACAAGTTTGAACTCAGAGTTTACACTGACTCTGATTGGGCTGGAAATGTTGATGATAGGAAAAGCACTAATGGTGGAGAATTTCTTTTAGGAAAGAGATTTATTTCTTGGACAAGCAAGAAATAGAACTGCACCTCACAATCTATAGATGAAGCCGCATATGTGGCAGCAGCAGTTAACTGTTCTAACATTGTGTGGTTGAAGATACTACTAAAAGGTATGAAGGAAGAAATAACTGACCCAGTTGTCATATATTGTGATAACACAAGTGCTATTAATATTTCTAAAAATCCTGTGATGCACTCAAAGACAAAGCATATAGCTATCAAGTATCATTACTTGAGGGAGCTAGTTCAGAGTAAAGAAGTAAGACTTGATTATCTGAACACTAAAGAAAAAATAGCAGACATATTCACAAAATCACTACCCAAGGATTCTCATGAGTATCTACGAGCTAAATCGGGGGGTGATTCCCCTCACTGACGATAATTAAGTTCTGTATGGTACTATTGCATCAAATGTTACATTCAGAATATTTGACACATTGATGCATAGTAAATCACACTTTAGGATGTTGGCTAAAGTTGTGAAGATGAACAAGGACAAAAAAGAAAATCAGTCATAATCAAGATGATAAGATCTACATGATGAAGATTTTGACATCTTTGCCATTATTGTCAAAGAGGTAGAGATTACCTATATAGAGGAAGAAGTTGAGGAAAAGATTGCCTAGTAAGAGAGATTTCCAAGAGAAAAAGATAACATAGAGGCAAAATTTACTATTGCAAACATTGAAGTGATTATCTACTCAAAGGGAGTCTACAGACGATTAGACACAGATGATTAAAGTGTGATTATAGACACAGAGGAAGAAATGTTTTACAGATAAGAATCAAAATGAAGCTAAAGACATTAATGAAGATTCATTCATATCAAGGAATAGAGGTGAATTTTTGGATTGGTTGGTAACTATGCTTGTTAAATAATTGTTTTAATATTTTGTGTTGCCATCAATACAAAAGAGGGAGATTGTTGGAAAGTGGCATTGCAAGCAATTGTTACTTTGTCATTGTTGTCACACCTTGACTGGTGACACTATTATTATCTGTTTGAGTACCATATCTATTGTTGATGGAGAAGATTTAATAATAAGACCAAGTGAATGGTTGAGTTAAGGCAAATAAAAGGGTACTTAATCAGTTGGCACTCTAGCAAAGTAATTCATTGTTTATCTTTCAAAGATAGTTTTTCTAGCTGTTCTGTACCGAGCAAGTTTTGGCTTATGCCGATCAAAGTTGCTTATGCCAAGCAAAGTTTCTTGTGATGAGCAAAGTTGTTCAATGCCGAGCACCAGCGAAATTTCTGAGTGAAAATAGTGATGTTGGCTGACCTATAGAAAATGGTTTAATGATGAGATTTGAGATCTCTGGACAACTTAGTATATTTTACTGGGATATATAATGTTAATTAAATATTGATCCATATCATTTAATGTATGGGTAACCATAATTAATGCATGGTTTCAAGGTTTAATTAGAGACTACTTTGTAGATGTAAATGTAATGCAAATATGGGATGATCCATTGGATCTGACCTAACCTAAGATCTACGATCTTGTTTAAGCGGTAAAATATTTATCTCACCTAAACAGAGAGGTATATGATAACCTCAAGGGGTTATTCATTTAGTATGCTGAAGTGTGCTGCTGAATGTGGAAGTACATGTGCGTATGCAAGAGGATTGCATGGTTGATTTACTGTTTGGCATAATCTAGCAGAGAAGGCTGAATACCGAAGCAGAGAGTTGCATGTGTGATTGCTTGATGGATTTCCACGCAGATCAAAAGGTTGAGATGACAATGTAGGCTATCTAGTAAGTTAACATCAAAGTTGTAATTGGATCTAAATTTGCAAAGTAAGTTGCATGTATCAGATCACAACTATTGATTACTTTTTAATCATTGTATCTATTAAATCCTTTAATAAGGTTGCTAACATTCATTTGTATAAATCCTCTAACAAGGCAACATTTAGGTGGAATGTTCTAAGTCCTCTAACAATGCCACTCCTGACAGGGTGATTAAATCCTTTAACCAGTTCACACCTAGCAGTGTGTTATTGTAACCTTTAACAGGGTTGGCTCCTCACAGGGCATCACTTCAAAAGAGTGAAAACTTGGTAGCATGTTGCTGGTGGTTTTTCCCATATTGGGTTTCCACGTTAAATACTTGTGTCAACTTGTATGAATGCCTATGGTTCATTTTAATGTTATATTTTAACAAGCTAATTTCATTTGATAGTAAACTACATGATTAAAGTTGTTGACTTATGCCACTGCTGCCGAGTAGATCTAAAAATTAGAAATTTTTATTTTACTACATCTAGACCTGAGGATAACTGATTCACCTCTCCCCTCTTAGTTATTCTAAATTCATTCTAACAATTAGTATCAGAGCTTTGGTCTCCTAAAAATAGTTTGAAGGTACTTGGAGTGAAAAGATCAAGATGTATAAGAAGGAGGTTCCTAAGATGAACAAAGACAACTTCCTTGCATGATAGAGTTTGATGAAATTTCATTTGGCTGGCATTGGAGATGATGCTAAGTGACTTATTAAAAATAATTATGTATCACCTACTGCTCCTCTCACAGCTTCTCAACTAGAAGAAAAGCAAGAGCACAATCAAGCAATATTGGAGATCGCCTCTTCATTGAGCTATGTAGAGTTTGATGATTTAAAGAGCTACAAAAGTGCAAAATAGATGTGGGAAAAACTTGCAACTATCTATGGTGGAGACACTAACGTGCTGACAGCTAAATCAGAAAGTCTAAGAGGTATGTTTGATGAAATGAAAATACAAGAAGGTGAAAATGTCAATCAGAACTATGGTAGAGTAAAAGAAGTTGTAAATGTCATTAGAGGAGCTTATGGAACAATTGATGAGAACACCATAATGAGAAAGGTACTGAGAACTTTACTTCTTGTATATGCTATTAGAGTTTCTGCAATTCAAGAATTGAGATGTACTCCTAACAATAATATGAATCTAAAAAATTTAATAGGCAAACTCACTACATTTGAAATGTAAAATTTTGATAACTATAATCCAGAAGGGATTGATTCTACTTTTAGATCACAGCTGGTTCTCAATAAATCTAAGAAAGGAAAGAAACATGTGAATAGTGACTGTGACACTTCTGAAGATGATCTTGAAGAACTTGAAGCACTTATGGAAAAAAGACTATCCAGAGGAAAAGGAAAGTACAGAGGTAAACTTCCTATTATTTTTTTCTCATGCAATAAAGTTGGTCATATAGCTACTAGATGTCCTGATAAGAATGAAAAAGATGAAAGAAGGGACAACAAATACAAGGAATACAAAGACAGAAAGGATGACTGAGACTTCAGGAAATATAAGGACTACAAGGACAAAGGTAAGAAATCTTGTTATATTGTTGAAGAAACTTATGACAGTGACACTGATAATTTTGATAACAATGATATAGAAGTTGTTTATGTTACAATGAAAGAAGATTTTGATGATGATGAGAAAACTGCACTAATCTCTTATATGAGTAAAAATGATCATTGGATCATTAATCGTGGTTGTTCCCATCATATGACTGGTGACAAAGACAAGTATCAAACCCTAAACGAATGTAAAGGAGGATATGTAAAATTTGGTAATGATGCACCATGTCTTATCAAAGGTAAAGGATTGATTAACCTAACTAACAAAATCAGATGTGATGATGTGTATTGGGTTGATGATCTTAAATATAATTTGTTGAGTGTTGCACAGCTGAACACTTCTAGTTACAAAGTTGAATTCCATGACAAAAAAGCAAAGATCTATAATTCTACTAGAGAATTAGTTGGAAGTGGTGATCAGACTAAAGGTAACTTATTTTATCTAGATTTATCTGAAGAAACATGTTTGTTTGCACAATACAATGATGTCTGGTTATGGCATAAGCGGTTGTGTCATGTGAACTTTGATAACTTGGTAAGCATAAGTAAATTGAAAAAGGTTAGAGGGCTACCTAATTTAAGGAAACCTGAGAATGCTATGTGTAAACAATGTCAACTAGGAAAGATGACAAAGTCTAGTTTCAAGAGTAAAACACATATATCAGAGGAAATTTTGGAATTAGTCCATACTGATCTTTAGGGTCCCATTGGAGAAAGAAGCGATTGTGGTGCTAGATAATTTATCCTATTTTTTGATGATTATTCAAGGATGATGACTGTAATGTTTCTCAAGGAAAAATCTGATGCATTCGAGTTATTTAAATGGTACTTAGCTAAAGTTGAAAAGGAAACAGACAAACATTTAAAATGCTTAAGATCTGACAGAGGTGGAGAGTTTATTTATAATGAGTTTAATAGGTTCTGCAATGACCGAGGCATAAAGAGACAGATGTCCGCACCTAGAAATCTGCCACAAAATGGTATTGTTGAACAAAGGAACAGGTCTATCATGGACTGTGCTAGAACACTAATGATGGAGAAAAATGTTGCAAAAAAATATTGGAAAGAACCTATAAGTACTATAGTCTATACATTAAATAGAGTTCAAGTCAAGAAAGGTACAAATGCTACACCTTATGAACTTTGGTATAGTTATGCACCTAGTGTAAAGTATTTTAAGGTATTTGGAAGCAAATGTTTTATATTGAAGGACAACAGAAATGGAAAAATAGATGCTAAAGGTGAAGAAGGCATATTCCTTGGTTATTCAATGAAAATCAAAGCATACAAATGTTTGAATTCTAATACTAACAAAATTGTTGAAAGTGCAAATATAAGAATTGATGAGTTTGGAGAAAGAAATGAAGCTGAAAGTACACAAGAGCCTGAAAGCTATAGATCATTCACATATCTGTATGAGGAATATTCTAATTCACTACCTAAGACTACTGCTAAACAACAGTATGCACCTGCCGAGTCACAGAGTGGAGTTGCTGAGCAACTGGAAGTGAATGTCGAGCTACCTTCTCGGGATCCACTTTTCCCTTGGTTAAGTAGTATCTATCTATTATGTGATATCCAACATACATGAAAATTTTGGTTTGCATTAATGATCTATTTCCTTGGTTATAACCTATTTCGTTGTTTGGCATTGGGTTTCCATGGTTGATAAATCTCTCACCTTGGAAACTGAATCTTGTGTTATCCCTCATAAGGATTACTTTCCCACTTCTCACATGATATCTCTTTGCTACAATATCTCTTGATATAATTTGATATATCCCTTTCTTTCACCCCTAGGGGGAAAGGTATTTTCCTTCTTCCTCTATCTAAGGATCTACTTTTCTTAGATTAGTGGCATTTGTTTATCATATAACATTATTTCCTTATAAAGATGTATTTTTTTTACTATGGATACCCTCTTATATAAGAGGTGATTGTCCTAAGTCATCACCTATTCTTTATTTTGAAAATTATGTTCTTTATAAACTCTTTCTCTTTCTTTGGGTTAGATTTTTATTCCTTCTTCCTAAGATTCCTCTTCCTCTTGATTACAGGGGGCTTGATGATTGAATCTTTGGTCCCTCTTTTCTTTAGAAGATGACATTTTATCCTAAACACTCCTCTATGGTGGGGGTCTTGATGATAAGATCTATTCCTTTTTAGGATCCTTTTTCCATAAGTAACATATCCATTTCACTATTATCTATGCTCTTAGAGGTAAGGGTCAATACTCTTTGCTAAGGATATAGTGTATATTGTTGTTAAGCTGGATATCTCCTTACTTTGTGAAGTAGGTATCCTCTTTCTCTTCTTTATCCTACCTAGTAGGTAGTCATGACAAGGAGGGGGGCATATATAGGGTCTCCCTTGTACTATATTTTACATTAGTTTACATTTTACAACATTCTAAATTCTAGGAAGGTAACGCACATAAGTTGCTAAATCCTGAAGAGACACATATTTTTACTTTTATTTTTGCTAAATCCTTGGAAGGTAACGCACATAAGTTGCTAAATCCTGAAGATATATGCACCCCTTTTAAATTTTCAATATACTAAATCCTGGGAAGGTAACGTACATAAGCTGCTAAATCCTGAAAAGACACACATTTTATATTCATAGTGATACAAGAATGCGGATCTATGGATATTTTCAAAAGTTGTCAGAAGACGCATTACAATTACAAGCATAGTTTATGGGTGAACCTATTGAGATCTCCCTCCTTGGTGATTCATAGTAAGGTGGGAATCTTACTAGGTGAGTTAATCACTATCTCTTTTCTCTCTTTTTTCACTTTCATGCTAGTAGGATTAGATCATAAAGCTATGTTATCTATAGTGTTGTTCTTGTCTTGCTTATGTAGTCGTGTATGTTACCTATGATTAATTATTCTTTACTTCCATATATTTATGTATGTATCTTGAGTCATAATCCTTGGTCTAAGGACTTATGTCCTTGACTTAGTGATTTTCTACCCCGATGAAATCCACCAAAGTCTTTCTTCTAACTTTACCGCAAGCATGTTTGATTTCCATACTTCTGCTAAAGTGGGGGCTTAATGTATCATCTTAAAATGGAAGAAATTCCATGATAAGAAAGTTTAGACCTCCTTAGGGGATGTTTTTTACCACCATCATATCATCCCCTCATTTCCAAATCATCCCCTACTTTTGTGCATGTTTAGGACCCTAATTGGGCCTCTCTGGGCACCTTCCATCCCACTTGGCACATTTTCCAAGGGTTTTGACCCCCTGGGTCAAGGTAGACCTCAACCTTGACCTAGGTCAGGGTCAACCTTGACCTTGACCTAGGTTAGGGTTGACCTTGACCTTGACCTTGACCTGGGTCCCCCTTTCAAATCTAGAAACTTGTCAGCTGGTGGAGGTCATCAAAAATTCATTTTCCTGCTTTCGGGTTGAGTGTTTTGGGTTCCAAAGTAGAAAATCCTAAATTATATTTAATATAGGTCCTCTTCTAGGATCATGGGTCTAATTTTAATTTAATTCTCCTATGTCAGCCTCTCTAGAATATTATGCCCTAGTTTCATATAAAAGGAAGCCTTTCTCTCTCATTTTATCCAAGTCTTGTAAGTACAAAAAAGCTCTAACCAAGATTTTATCAAGAAGAAAAAGGTTCAAGAATCCATTATTCTACATGTTTTCAAGTTTTCAAGGTGTTAAATTCTTCCTCTCAAGCATTCAATTCCTCCATTGAAGATCAAGGATTCAAGATTTCAAGCCTTTGAAGGGATTTGGTTCCAACATTCAAGATTATCATTCAAACCCTAGATCTAGCCATCATGGTGGAGTGATCTTCCTTCAAAATACTTTGTGCATCCTCAAGAATTATTCATTCTCTTCAAGGTGGATTTAAATCATACAATCATGGAGGTTTATGGTTTCTATTAAGTCCAAGATTTCATATTTACATACTTACATTTGAATTACAATTGCATATCTATTGAATTTCATAGCTTCATTGTTAGATTCAATTCTACTACTTACTAGCTGTGTATACGGAATCCTTCAATCTGTTGGGAGCAAGCTCAAACATGCAACATTAGCTGGTTAGAACATATCATGACAAGAAAATCATGCAAGTTGGGACATATCATGACAAGAAAAGCATGCAAGTTGGGACATATCATGACAAGAAAAGCATGCAATAGATTAAGCTAACAACAAAGAAACCAAATAACATCAGATTAAGCTAAAAATGAGTAAATGAATTGCACCCTAATCTACTCATTTTGATTTTCTTATTTGGATTGCATGTGGGTGTTCTCTCTCAAACACACAATTTTTTATGGATCCCAATGATGCAAGATACACTATAATCAAGAAGAATTCAAGAACTAGTTATGAAGAAACTAGTCTCAAAATCCATCTTCAAGATGATAATATGAACCTAGTGCAAGTGATGGATGATATGAAAGTCTTATGCAAAAAATATGATTCATTTTACCAAAGTAAGATCCTAACATGTGATTTCTAAGTTATCCAAGAAAATGCAAAGTATAAACTAACATCAAAGAGCATGAGCATGAAATCAAAATGACAATTCTAACATAGCACTAACATGATAACAATGCAAATTGAGAGATGGAAATATGAGAGGAGAAGGCCTCTATTTATAGGATTTTTAGAGGAAAGGAGAGGCTTGGATGAAGTGGCACCTATGTGGCATCCACATAAGAGCCACATAAGAGACACATGGCTTGGATAAAGATGGCCAATTTTAAGTTAAAATTGGCATTAATATTGGGAGACAAGGTTGTAAGAAGGAGTTAAGAAGCATGGGTATCCCTTTTTGGAGATATTTAGAGATATTTTTATCCATGAAGTTGAGCATCCTATTAGCCTTAAAAAGGT
>MU221254.1:156343-181974 GCA_018584345.1 Thuja plicata
ATACATTAGAATAGTGTTTAAACTATTGGTAAATGAAACTATTTAATTGATTTGAATTAAATAGTTAGAGGAATAAGAGGGAAATTAATATTAATAATAATATTAATATTTTTGGACGTCTACACTAGCATTCTATACTTTATTGATTTCAAGGTTAATTCCTAAATCAGGGTTTGACTAAGGTAAACCCCTCCCCCCTAACAAAAAAATCTCTTTTTATTATAGGTACAGGTGCAGGACTATGGATTTGAGATCAGATTTGAATAACCTTTTCAGCGAACTATCAGGATCTGCGAACATATATTTTTTTTCAGACCTGTGTAGGTCAGGGTCAAGATTATTGGGTCAGGGGTTAGATTAGTGGGTCAAGCTTGAAATTTTTCACAAGATGGTGTTAGAATGGAAAAATATTTATGTGTTTTGTTCGACTTTGCCTTCTAGTTTCAAATCATACTTTAGATTTTCCAGAAACAGAGTATAGACCTCAAAAAACAACATTCTTTGATCTACAATATTTCAAGGTTAGTGCATTTCTCCTATATCCATTTCAATTCAAATCCTTAATCATTCTAAATCTAACACACATTTACATTCATTTTCACAGACATTTTAAGAGGGAAACCTAGGATCTCCTTCTTTATTCTTATTTCCAATAGATTGATTCATTTATGCATTGATCCTTTTTAGGTTGATCAATTTGGATCCTTCCTTTGTGCATTTAAGAATAAAAGGGAATGTCTTATTTATCCCCCCACTCTAAAAATTAAATGTAAGCTGATAAGTGATTTGAGTATCAAAACACTCTTATTCAATTAACATCATTTTCTACTTTACACATATTAGAATAGATAATCAACAACAAGGTTGACCAAAACCTATACAAATAAATGATATGAATAATAATCTCAAACACAGATGCAATATGTTGTGCCCTGCATCCCTATCCCTATATTTTGTGTGCAAAATGTTGGGTCCCCTTTTTTTTTGTTTTCTATTTTTGGCTCTTGCCTTGTCTTTTTCCTTTGTTTCCTTGTTTTCCTTCTCTGGGTTTTCTATCCTGTGGTGTTGGTTTTGCTTCTATTTTTTTCCCTTGTGTCTCCGGGACCCAGTCCCAGAGTTGGTCATCCCTTATCTAGGAGTCAGACCCCAGACTCCAAGATTCTCTGTCACGATGTCTTCTTTTCATAAGAGGGTATTGTCACACAGAATCCCCAGGTCCAGAGTCTGGGGATTTGTCTATTCCATAGCTTTTAGAAGGAAAGGTAACTTTCTTTCACCATGGGTATAAATAGGAATCACCTACCATTTTCAAAAATTACCAAGATTAAAACACTTAAGCAATTTCAGAGCGATTCCTTAGCAATTTGAGCGAGAGTTAGGTGGAAGTTATTCCAAGCTGTTCTAAGCATTGCAGTCTATTTTCAGTCTTGGTTGGTGATCATTTGGAGGTGGAAATTGTTGTAGAGCATCCATGGGTGCCTTACCTTCCTTGCCTCCTTCAGATTTTTAGGTTGGTGTCTTATTTCTTTCCTCCATTTTTCTATTTTTTTTGTGTGTTTTGTTGGTGTCTTGCCTCATTTTGTTTTCATTTTGCTCTGCGTCCTCATTGTCTGATTTGCACCCGTTGGTGGGTCAGCTCTGCTAGAGGGTTATCTTCCCTCTGTGCAATGTAAAATATTGTGTATATGTACATTTTCTGCATGAGTTCTTAGGTTGGTCATTCTGTGTTGTATTTTTCTATAAATTTAGTGTTTTCAGTGTATATCCTTCTATCTTCCATGTATATACCTTTTGGGCCTGCTGTAATGAGATGTATATTTTATGTATATTTCTCTGGTCTTACATCAAGCTCATTGTGCATCATCTTCTTTCCATTTAAGTTTGTGAGCTCATTCTAGGTAGAATACCGCCTGGTTTCAACCAGGTGGTTTTCTCTCTCCTTCGTCAGCCAGCCTTCATGTTTCATTTATGTCCCATGCATGCATTTAAGATTGTCCAAGTGGTTTCCACTTTTCATGTGTTCAGACAGTTAGCGCTGCCATCGCCATAACTCCTCATTTATTGCATAGCCACATGATGCCCACGTAGACCTGACAGCTCACTTTTTTCTCACACTTTACAATGGTTAGTTTTTTGAACCACGGGTCTCTTGTCTTCACCCAACCCACATCTTTCTTTTGTTAAGTATGCTGAAACCCCCAGGCCCAGATGATGTTCATTTCTCTAAGTTTGCATTATATATATATATATATATCTTTCTAGGACTCTAAACTAACTAACTTTTTAGGAAAAGCACGTGCCTCGGCGGTAAGATCTCCAGATCTCGTAATATTATTTATCTACGAATTCTAATGGTCATCTTGACTTGTAGGTTTCTACAACAATGTACCTTAAGTATGTCTAAGGCTTCCACATCTTCACCACCTAAGAGTCCAGAACTCCTCACCACGGCGGTCATCAGGGAAGCCATAAGATCCAAAATTGAGAAGGCCTTGGAGATGTTGCCTCTAAGGATGAAGTACCTAAAGGACAATACCATTATGGGATCAAAGATTGAGTCCCAAGTTCAATTGATTACCAACACCAGCATCAGGATGTGGGCCGAGACGTAGGCCCTAGTGAAGATAATGTTCATTCAGTGACAGTCCAGGGATCTGTTGGCGATCAACGTTGGAGATTTTGGGATCCTAAAGGCTGCTTGTTTCCCATGCTTGGTGTAGGAACCAGATCTGATTCTCACCCTTGCAGCACATTACAACTCTTCTATCTGTGACGTCATTCTCGCAGCCCTGGTCCCAACTGGATATCCCACCCCCATGGTGTCTCTCGATGCCGCAATGTTTCGGGTAGGTTTGGGGATTACTTAGTTTGATGACCTAACTATCGTTACTAGAGATGATGCCTTAGCACAATTTCAATAGCTGGAGGTCGCAGACCGGCAATACATGAATAACCATTTGCTCAAGACTCCGAAGAGGGACCCTAAGAAAATGAAACTAGAGATCCCCCATTCTAAGTTTAAAGAGAGTATCCGGATGGCAATAATAGCACTATGCTAGATCTTTGGGCAACCCCATGCCTGAGAGTTATCAAGGTGGATGTACTACTTTCTGCTTGGCATCACCACCAGTGGGGAATACTTTGATGGGGCCACCATTATCTTCAATCATGTAGATTCCCAGTTCCTTTAGGTAGTCCAAAAGTGGAAATTCTATATGACATCTTATGTTCTCTGGGCCTTAGCGCAACAATGACCTATCACCAACGGGCTGCTCACTTCAGGTGTACTTGGGATTGGCCCAGGTCAAAAGGCTCCCTGGGATTATTTCCCGCAAGTTCAATGGGAGGCTAGTTTCCCCAAATTTTGCTGGGTGAACGATGCCTTCATTTACTACAACCTGCTCACGCCTACCCAGGATGCATGGTACCACCTCTTTAAGGAGGCAATGGATCTGGTTAGAAGTTATGGCCATTACTATATCCAATTCCAGTAGCATAGTTACATAAGGATAACCGGCTTCTCCGGGAAACCTTACTTGTGGCCCAAACATTGTGGGAAGAAGATAATTCTCTTAGAATACTGTAGACAGATGATGGAATTACATGCCCTATACACCTTAAAGAAGGTGGTGTACATTCCCTTCCCAATCACTTGTGGGAATTACTCATGCATTCTGGCTGTGGCTAAGGAGGCAGACAACGAGCTCAAAAGCTTACACTTGGTAGAGTTTTATCTAACGCAAAAGAACTTTGATTCGCTTGGTAAAATTGCAAAGATGCTTCCCCGGGTGTCAGAGCCCCATCAACATCACGTGGAGGACTTCTAGGAAGACTGCTAGGATGATGTCAAATTTTGGAGCTGGCATTATGTCGGATGACTATGGGGATGATGGAAAGGTTGAAGCTCCAGAAATTTCCAGGTGACTTCTCAGATGTCGGACCCACAATAGACCCCCAGTAAAAGGAAAAGGGGATTGATAAGTTGGCCCCCCCACCGGTGGACTGGAATGCCCAGGAGGGGCCTACTATTGAAGAAATCACTCACAATGTGGTTGAGTGCAGCCACGAATACTTTAAGAGAGTATGCCCCGGGAGTACTCGTAGGACTAGTCCAACGGTACAAAAATTGACTCCTGGGGCCGGAACCTCTTCACAGGGAGAGGATAGGGGAAAAATAATAATGGAAACTACAACTCTTAAGGAGACTCCCATAAAAGAACAGCTGAAACAATTGATAGCAGCCTCCTAGCAGATGAGGGAGAAATTAATCATGTGGTTGGCTACCCTGGTGCTCATGGCCGGACCTGTCCATCCTCCCTCTTCCCCTTCACTAGTAGCCTTAATGGTCAAGGAAACAGGAATAAACTTGAAAGAGAATCAGGCAGCCTTAAGGGATGTGGGGCCTCCTTTAGTTACCAGGCAAAAGAAAAGGCTTAATCCAAAGCCAATGACAAAGCCAGAGCTAGGGATGCCGTAAATCCCACAAGTAGAAATCCTTTCTTCTCACTCCCAAGAGCCAGAGAAAGAACATGAGCATGCTCACATCCCAGCAGATCCACCCCCTCAAGAATTTGATGATGTATTCAAGGCTGACGAGTTTGGGAATCTACGGGGAGACATCGAGCAACCAGCAGGAGATATTTCCACACAAAAGGAAGCTCCAGAATAGGAGCCTACACAAGAATAAGAGGCACAAATAGAAGAATAAAAGGAAGTGGAACAAGAGATTGCCTCCAAAATGCCTGAAATGTAGGATACAATAGTTTCAGGCCAACAAAAGCAAAGTGAACAAGGGGCATCAGTTTGGGAAACTAGACCTACAGGAGAAATCATAACCCCAACCACCATGTTCCAGACACCACTCCCAAAAGCAGCATTTGGGGAGGTAATCACTATGGCCCAAACGTACAATCTTGGCCTGTTGCCTCCCCCACTACCAAAGGATATGCTGGCAAAAGAAGACACCCCAGCAATAGAAGCTAAGGAAGAGTAGCAACAGGAAGAAGAAGAAAACCCTAGGGGAACCAATGAGGACCCAAATATTATGAAAGACATAGGTACCAAAGGAGAAAACATCATCGGTGATTTAGAAGACACAAGGAGGGAGCTAGAAGAAACTCATACTATGGAAGGGGCACAACGGGATATTGGAGAAAAGTTACAAGAGCATATTTTGGCTGCAAATCCACCCCTACCACCACAGTGGTTGATAGAATCTTGAAAGAGAAAGGCCCCATCAACACCCCGAGCCCATATTTCTTTGGCAGAGATGATGGATCAGGCATAGAACCTGCCTAAGGTCAAGAAAGCCCAGATGGTTCATACTCTTCGAACCGAGCCAGGCGGAGACATAGTCGCAGTAATCGCGACACCTTCCCTAGATGAAAACTAGGAAATGGCTAAGGCTAGAGATTATAATGTCACAGAGGTGTCACTGGGGAAGAGAGGAAAATAGGGAGAATTGGACTTGTTAAAAGAAGCAGCCAAGGTAGTGGAGGCTCACTACGAAAAGGAGGCTCAAAAGTTCAAAGCAGAAAAAAAGAAAAATGCAAACCTCATGGGGTCGCTGACTAAGTTGGCCTGGCACATTAGCGTTATTCCTCTAGGGGCCTCTACATCAGATGCAACACTTTCATAGAGTGATATAGACTCATTACAGGCAATTAAGAAAAAGGCCCAAGCAGTTGATGAATGGGTCACCCTGCAGTTGGGAAATGTTCAGCGTTTCCTGGTGTCCACTCTGCCGGACCTATATGCAGCCTGCCACATATTACATCAGGCCAAAACCACCATCAACATATGGGAGGGTGACATTGAGAATTATGAGGCATGAAAGGTTGAGTTAGAAGAACTCATCGGCCTTAGAGAAGAGATTGTCTCCGAGTCCAGAATTTTAGGAGAAGAGTCATTTTATTTTCTAAGAACCGAGCACTCCAGACTTGACCTCACATTAGGGGTACTCAAGAAAATGGTGGGGACTCTGCATGATAAGGTTAATAAAGTATAATATTCTTTCAATTTATACAAGTCTTTTGTTTTGAAGGTCTCCGGAGCTGATTCGTTCAGTATTGACACATGCACGCTGGAGGAATATGTTTTGGGGAAGTTTGATGAGTTAATGGAATCAAGGTATCAATCCTTGGAGGGGATAGACAGAGCTAAAATGATGCGAATAACTTGCATGATACTCAATGGTCACAATGTAGCGAAGATGGCCGAAGAATTTAAGAACAATATTCTGGACCTAGGAGAACAGATTGAGGTGGCCAAGTACCGACGGTCTGGCCTTAAAGATATTGATGAAGAGGGAATTTCTCACCTCCTCTAGACCTTCAATGATAGTAAACAACAATAAAGATTATCTGGAGTAGAATTAATAAATTTCCAAGAAAATTTTTTTGTATTCTTTATTCCTTCAGAATGCAAGTTCCCGGGTCCTGGAATTCCAAATCTTACCTTTTTGTATTCTTTAATTGGCCCATGTCCCGGTTCCCAAAGCTGACCGGTCACTTTCAAAATAGATAATAAAGGTTGTCAGAGGGTAGGTAACTGTAACAAGGCATGTCAGATTAGCAAGAGGTCTTCTCATAGATGATCTTCCCAAGGCGCCACTTCAGCGTTACACCTGGCACATCGGAGATATGGTGGTACCCTCCCATTTATGAGGCATGTAGCCTTGATCCCCGGGGAATTAGATCTCTTCCTTTTCCTTTCTGGCTCTCTCCTCAAGGCAGATTCTTCCACTCCACCTTTCTTGTCTTATTCTTCTGACATGTGAGACCTTCTCCATCTCGAGGTCTTTTGTAGCATGGTGCAGGTAGTACCGGCCACTGAATAATGTATTTTATTGTAAATTATAAAATAATTTAGGGTTAGGGTTAGATAGAAAGATGTGTATAAATAGTAAGTTTGGCCTCATTCCAGGGGTCAGCAAAATTGATGATTTTGCAGTCCAAAGTTAATAGCAATCTAGTTTTTCTTAGTTCTTAGTTGCAGAGCTCAATGCTCCATAGTTTCTAAGTTTTTTAGTAGTCATATGCTCCATTGGAGCCACCATTGTACCATGCACTAGTGCTTGCTGGAAGAAATGTTAATGAAGAAGGAATAATTTTCTCAATGATGTTCTGGGCATTCGGTATTCTGGCTTAATGGTATTTTATGCTTTATGTTCTTCATGTCCTTTACCCTTATACTTAAAGTAGATTAACGACCTCCTTTCCTTTGCTATTGATAAAATATGAACTGATGGTTGTATATTTATTCGATATTTAGTGTATTATGTTAGAGTATTATTGATGTCTTGAATGTTTAAGCATAACTATAGGTAGATGAAAATGTTTCTAACTCTGCAATATCTCTTTTGAATTTTATTTGTCAAGTGAACGCGCGCTTGCAGAAAACCCTACTTACTTGAATCCTTGGAGAGAATGAGTTGAAGATAACCAGCTATCCCCCTCAAAAATAGTCACATCCCCATCTGAGCCCCGCACCATTACGACCCGACTCTCACGTGCTTGGAGGCCTGGGGAATCTTATTTCCTTTGATAACCTTTGCAGGCGAAGTTGGCTGGTACTCTGGTACCCGGTGACAACTTACCTCTGTTGGCAGACCTGGTCACAAGAGTCCCATCAATATAAATTGGCACTAGAAGGAGGGTATGAACTCATCCCCCTCTCAGGATTCGAATTTTACACCTCTTGAGGGTTCCCCAAGCCATAGTTTTAGGATCCAAGCCTTCAGTGGGATTGGGTCTTTCTCCCCAGCAAAATTTGAGAGAATCTTTAGATGAGCCCCTAACCTCAGAAGGTTTGTCCAACTCGAGCCTCCTGCTCAAAATAAATGGACCCTGAAAACCACACCAGCCACTATTGTTTGGGGGTCTAGTGTACCACAGAATATCCAAACTCCCAAGATAATCCTAGGAACCAACGTCCAACTTGCTCAAAATTTAGTTCCCCAAATGGCTACATACTTCAGTAATACCGGGTCCTGTATGGGAACTTTTTCTAGGTGCAACTAATGATTTACCCTCACACCTGAAAAATATTTTCCCATGATATGATCACCTAGGCTCACGAACGACAAAGGAACACTTGCAGGCATACAAAGATTCCATGAACCAACACCGGATCCAACATGAAGATGTTGTGACCCAGATGTTTCCCCTATCCTTGGGACAAGGAGAACTAAACTAGTACCTTAACCTTCCCGCCAACTCCATCAATAGATGGCAAGACATGGAGGATGCCTTCTTGGCTGCCTTCTACGTAAACATGGACCCAGCTTGGTCCCACAACTAGTTCATTTCCATCAGAAAGAAACTGAACGAACCCCTTGCAGCATTTTATCACTGACTCCAATGCGCCTTGAAGCGGTATATGGGCCCATTCATCCCATCCATAGAAGTAACCATATATACCTATCTCAACGTGATGGACCCCTTCATTGCCACTCTCCTCTAGAGAACAACTGCCCTGGGCGACCGGGATACTGTGGAAAAAGTTTACAACCTAGCCTTAGAGCTGTCTTGTGACCTCAACAAATCCCTGGGTGGGATTGGGTAGAGTACACCATTCAACATGATCCCTGGCAGAACTGTGTATGCCAGAGGATATAACCCTAATCTAGCAATGGGTGCCCCCATGATGGCAATGAATCCTGCGCAACTGCCGATAGACCAACAGGCCTGGTACATTTATCCATCACAGACTTAGGTAATACCGAACCTCAATTATTTTCCTTGGAACCAGCCACAACCAAACCAAAAATAGTAGACACAACCATCTATAGTGCCTTTCTTCCAGTCACCCGCGGCTAAAGGACTGTCACCCTCAACTCTAGCTAATACTGCTACCTTCCTAGGGAACCTACAACAACAACCATCACATTGTGACACAAAAACCCAATTGACCGCCAAGGTTGAGTCCCTCCAGTGAATGTTGTCCACCATGACTATGGACATGGGTCAGCTGAAAGCGGGGTCTTATGCATCCTAGAACTCCAATTCCCAAAGAGGGAATATTTTTCCAGCCAGTGAAATAACAATGTCAAAGGAAGAAAATTTAACAATGGGCCTTGGCCCAACCAACAATAGTGGAACAATAACGAAAATGAAAGAGGTCCACCTCCGAGCCAAAATGCCAATCAAAGTGGTGTTGGACCATCCCATTTTACACCAGTCATAGACTTCCAATCCATGACCAATTGGTGTAGATTGCATGACACAAGGTCCCACAAAGAGGTAAACTATGCCACAGTGGAGAAGGTCATCATGATATCCCATTTGGATAGACAACAAGCATCTGACCCTACTCCTCTAGAGCCTCCTATGAAAGAACCAACTCATGGTGCATTCACCTATGAGACCATCTTCTTCAGATCCTCCGGAGAAGACAAAGAAGAATCTGAACAACAGGGATTCTTTGATGAATCAATTCTGGCCTTTGAGGCCAATGCCTTCACCAACCCCCATGCCCCTTACAACACCTGGAGCTAGGCTGGTAAAGGACCAGTCTACATGCCCCCAAAGGACACTCCTCCCCAGGATAATACAACTGACCAACCTGTCCCTCCAAAAGGTTCTAGCTCTAACCAAGCAAAAGACCCAGCTGAGGGAAGTCACCAATTCCTGAGAGGAAGATTTGACATCACAAGGATGTTAGAACAAACCACCACCTCCATGACCTTGATGGACATTTTTATAAACTACCCCGGGTAGAAGAAATCCCTTCTAAAGCTCTTGGGAAACCTAGAAGTTGTCAGTCGCCCGCCTAAGACTGTCTCTTTTGAGGATGCCAATGTGGCTATCTTCCAGGGAAATACTAAGGATCCTCCATTCCTACTAGGCCTGAACATACAAGGCAAAAACATACACAACTTCCTAGTAGATTCTGGGGCTTTGGGAAACATCATGCCCCTATCCATATGCTAGAAGCTAAGATTCTAACCCACCCCTTCTAATGGCACAGTGATTCAATTGGATAAAACTGCTGTGAAAATGGTGGGTGAACTGAAAAATGTCTAGATATAGCTCATCCAGGACCCCAGAATAGCCAGCATAATCAATATTCAAGTGGTGGAAATCCTAGAGACTTACGGGATGTTATTAAGTTGGAACTAGTCCAAGTCATTGAATGGATACTTTTCAACTAACTTCTCTCACTTGTGGCTCCCCTAGGAAGGAGAATCAAACAAAATCTAGGTTGAAAGTGAGCCCTAGATAAAACACACCCTTACCAAATTTGGGAGGGTTAACAAGATCTTATTCTCTGAGACTTCCCTGGGGGTGTACCAACCCCTTGAAATCTTAACGTTTGATTTCACTCCCGGTGAGGATCCTATAGTTCTGTAGAAAACCCAAGACCTAGAAGAGAAGTTGAGGGTAGAGGTTAATTCTCAAGGTGCTATGGCGACCCTCGCTACACTCTTTTCTAACACTTGGTGTCGGGTACATTATCAGAAGCATTCAAAGCTAAAGTGTGAGCCTTGCCTTTCCGTTGCTACCCTGCACATTGATGCCTTTTGAAACAAAGCACGTATAGTTGATTCCCTGGAACCCGGTATTCTTACTGGAAGCACTTCTTCAATGTCATTCCCCTGGGGATCTCAACCCCAAATCACCCCAGAAGAAAACCTCACCCATGCACTGCCAGTATAGGAGGAAGCTCCTCCCAAGTCTCCCAAAGATAATCCAAAAGCTGCTCCATCTCCCCAGCTCCAGACTACAAGCGATGACTTGTGGACCCTTAAGTTTGATGGGCCCCCGTCCAAACAAGGCTATGGGGCCAGAGTAGAATTAATCAACCCGCAAGGAAAATCCTTCCTCGCATCCTATAGGCTATAATTCAACTACACAAACAACATTATGGAGTATGAGGCTTTGGTCATTGGACTCTTATTTGCATTGAGGAGAGGAATCACCTGCCTACGGACTTTGGGTGATTCAGATTTGATTGTCAAACAAGTCTAGAGTTAGTACACATGTCATGATAAAAGGTTAGCCGCATACCACAATCGGGCATGGAGCCTTATTGAAGATTTTGATACCTTCGGTATTGATCTTATTCCCCGATGATGGAATTATGTTTTGGACGCCCTCGTTATTTCTACCAGCACACTTGAGCCCATCGCTGGCTCATGACTCTGGAGATTTTCTATTGAGATGATCCCCACCCCGTCCATTCCAGATAATGTCACCCACTTTTAGGTTTTTTAAGATGATCAGCATATCCTAGCCTTCATGGCCAATGTTGGTGTCTTCAAAGACTAGATAGTGGAAGAACGAGACCATGATGATACTAGACAGGGTGATGAAGACAATGGGATCATGGATCTACCTACCAACACCATCCTGAAGGAGATGGTCACACTTAAACGTATCTTCAACTTAGACCCTCAGGGAAGGGAAAAGATATCATCCTCCTCTGAGGGAGGAAAATTCAAAAAGGTATATATCGGCCAACTCGGTGAAGAAAAGATGATACACATTGGTACTTCCTGCTCCCCTTAGGAGAAGGAAAATATTCTCATGGTTCTCTGAGAATACATAGATGTGATTGCATGGGTATATGAGGATTTGAAAACATACAACACATCCATTATGACTCATACCATCCCCTTGAAACCTGATGCTAAGAATTTTTAGAAAAAGCAATGACCAATCAACCCACTGATCGAGCCTCTAATTCGTTAGGAGGTGGAAAAACTATTGTCGGCCTGGATAATTTTTCCAATCCAGCACACTACGTGGGTTGCCAATTTTGTCCCTATTAGAAAGAAGAGTGGTGAAGTTTTCCTTTGTGTGGATTTCCACAACTTGAATAGAGCCTACAAGAAGGATAAACACCCTCTCCCCTTGTTGGATGAGGTGTTGCAGATAGTAAATAGGTCATAGATGATGTCTTTCTTAGACTCATACTCTGGATACAACCAAGTCATGGTTAAATATAAAGATAGAGATAAAATGACATTCACCTCTAAGTGGGGAACGTTTGCATATTGGAGGATGCTCTTTGGCTTCATTAATGTAGGAACCACATTCCAAAAGGCTATGGACATTAGGTTTTGAAGGCCTTGTGAATCAGTGCATAATCATCTACATGGATGATTTGACCATCTTTCCTAGGACAGGCGTGACCACTCCACCCACCTCGCCCAGATTTATGAGAGATGTCGCCAGTACAGAATATCCCTCAACCCCAAGAAGTGCATTTTTGAGGTCACTGAAGATAAGTTTCTCAGGCACATTGTCTCCAAGAAGGGCATCTCTATTGACCCTGAGAGAGTTGAAGCACTGCTAAATTTACAAATGCCCAGCAGCAAGAAAGAGATGCGGTCTTTCTTCAGAAAGATCAACTTTTTCCAATGATTCATCACTGGATTTGCTAAGATAGTCAAGCCACTTAATGAGATGATGAAAAAGGATACCAAAATTGAGTGGAGTCCTAAAGCGAAGTGGGCATTCACCCAAATTAAACAAACAATAATGGAGGCACCCGTTCTGGCTAGCCCAGACTACTCCCTCCCATTTTATATTTACTCCTTCACTTTGCCGCATTCTGTCATGCCAGTATTGACCCAAAAGGTCAAGGGGAAAGAATGACCCATAGATTTTATGAGCTCCCCCTTTAAGATTGCTGAAGTCTGGTATTCATCATTGGAAAATAAAACCTTTTCTCTTGTTCACGCCATGAAGAAATTATGGCATTACATTCTCTGGAGCAAAGTGCATGGTATCATCCCAGATCAGGCTGTGAAATCTCTGCTGATGCAGAGTGAATTGGGTGCGAGATAGGGGAAATGGATGGCCATCCTCCAGTAATATGACTTGGAAATGCAACCCATGAAGATAGTGTGAGGCCAGGGACTAAGTCGAGCGATGGAAGAAGAGACTCCCTGCATCGAATGTCAAACATACATAGTAGAGTCTATCACTTGAGACCCATGGTACACCAATCTGGTGTACTTATTGTTAAACAATAGATGCCTAGAGTGGTTACCTCTAAACAAATGTCATTCCCTATGGATGAAAAGTGCTCACTTCATGATCAAAAACTTTGCGCTTTACCGCAGGAATTACGAGGGAGTGTACCTTAGGTGCATTAATAGGGACCAAGCTACGAAAATGATTGAAGAATTCCATGGGTAGTTTGGAACTGGGCATGGCTCAGCCGATGCCACCACCCACCAAATCCTTCAGGCTGGATATTATTGGCCTTGCATATTTAAAGATGTTTACACTCACATCCAAAGATGGCATACTTGTCAAACCGCAGCACATGGTGAAAGTAACCCGGCTATGCCTTTACAACCAGTCTTCAAGGCTAGGATTTTTTCCCAATGGGCATTCAACGTTATCGAGGAAATCAACTCTAACTTGTCTACCAACCACTGATACATCTTAACTACAACCGATTACTGCACCCGGTATTCTGAAGCCATGCCTTGCAAAAATAACATGGCAGACATAGTTATCAAATTCTTGGAAGAAAACATCGTCACAAGATTTAGAATGCCCTTTGCTATAGTGTGTGACAATGGTCTGGCATTTTCTTTAGCGTAACTACCTGAATGGACCTATAACCAGAAGATCACTCTACATTTTTCCAGCAACTATTATCCCTAGGGGAACGGTGTTGTTGAATGAACGAACGAAAATCTACTCAAAGTGATCAAACACCTATTAGAATAGAACCACCAGGATTGGCACCAAAATCTAAAATTCACCCTCTAGATGGGATGCATTCGAATTAAGGTCACCTTGGGAATGTCCCCATTCCATCTGGTTTATGGCTAGAACCTAGTATTCCCAATCAACTTACAAATCCCAATTTTGTAGTTTATGCAGGAATTTGGAAACCGGGACAACATTGTGGTGGTTCGGCTCCTAAACCTGGTGTGGATGGAAAAAAAATGAGACGCACCCCTTGAACATTTCACATGTCACCAAGAAGTGGTACAATGGTTGTTTGACTCTAGATCCCAATACAAGGCCTTTCAAATTTTGGACTTAGTCCTGTTGTGGGACAAGGCCTGGGAAAAGAAAGGAAAGCACACCAAGTTCCAACGGCTCTAGCTCACATCATACTTAATCTCAGAGATCTGTGGGGAAAATACCTATCACCTTAACACCATGACTGGAGAACCTGTCCCATTGCCTATCAATGGACAGTTTCTCAAACATTACTTTGAATGAGGTCAGCTTGCCCAAAATTGTATTTTATGTAAGTTTCCTTATTTGTAAATGTTTCTTTCCTGGTGCCTCATCGGGAGGTGCCCTACTTTGTAAATAGTCTTGTTGGCCATCCTCCAGGACTTCCCCTTTTCTTTTGCTTTGTCTTTGCTTTCCTTTCTTTCTTTTTTGGGTCCTAGTGTCTTGCTCCCCCTCTTGTGAGGATTGGTATGCTTCGCATAACATTTAGTCTCTGGGATATTGCCTTCAACATGGTTGTGAACTTAAGAATCTATTGTTAGCATTTTGGAATCGGTCCAGTCTCTAGAGTTATTTTGCAAGTTTCATAGTACATTATGAGTAATATTCATTAGATTTATCCCCAAAAGTCTGGTAATCGGTTAAATCAAAAAAACTAAGGAGCAAGTAATCAGACACATCGAGGGTAGATCGGTTGCACTAGTTGGCTGACCCAAGTCTAAAATTTTAAAGATTCTTTCCAGACCCAGAGTTTTCCTTCCCCATCCAATATATCAAGGTGGGTGGAAGGGTGAAAGAAGTACCACCATTAAATTTAGCTAAGCTTAAGCTTGATGGTGAAAGAAGTACCACCCTCCAACCCAAAAGCAAACAAGATAACAAAAAGAAATGGGATGAAACTCTGGTCTCTGAGATAAATAAGAAAATTTGATGACTTTGGGGTTTGATGTACTTCATACCTCCTCTCTACTTCTCCCAAAGGTCACCGGCTTGATTTCCTTCCAAAGCATACACTTCACCACTGATGAAAGGATCACGAACTAAATCGTGTATGGCCAGATTTTCTCAATCATGTTGCTCTTTACAAGTAAGATGCTTTGAGTAATGATTTGTTCTAGTTTTCCTAACCATAGATTCTGTAGTTCTTGAATGTGCTAAGGCATTCATCCCAGATAGTCACCATTTTTTATGCCCTACATCCCTATCCCTACGTTTTGTGTGCAAAATGTTGGGTCCCCCTTTTTTTTGTTTGCTATTTTTGGCTCTTGCCTTATCTTTTGCCTTTGTTTCCTCGTTTTCCTTCCCCCAGATTTTCTATCCCATGGTGTTGGTTTTTTTTTTTTTTTTGTCCCTTGTGTCTCTGGGATCCGGTCCCAGAGTTGGTCATTCCTTGGCCAAGAGTCAGACCCCAAACTCCGGGATTCTCTGTCATGATGTCTTCTTTTCGTAAGAGGGTATGGTCACACGAAATCCCTGGGTCTGAAGTCTAGGAGTCTATCTATTCTAGAGTTTTCAGAAGGAAAGGTAACTTTCTTTTCACCATGGGTATAAATAGGAATCACCTATCATTTTCACAAATTACCGTGATTAAAACACTTAAGCGATTTCAAAGCGTTCCTTAGTGATTTGAGCGAGAGTTAGGTGCAAGTTATTTTAAGATGTTCTAAGCATTGCAATCTATTTTTGGCGTTGGTTGGTGATCATTTGGAGGTGGAAATTGTTGCAGAGCATCCATGGGTTCCTTGCCTTCCTTGCCTCCTTCATATTTTTAGGTTGGTGTCTTGTTTCTTTCCTCTGTTTTCCTTTTTTTGTGTTTTGTTGGTGTTTTGCCTCATTTTGTTTTCATTTTTCTCTGCATCCTCATCGTCTGGTTCACCGCCTGTTGGTGGGTCGGCTCTACTAGAGGGTTTTCCACCCTCTATGCAGTGTAAAATATTGTGTATAGCTATATTTTCTATGTGAGTTCTTAGGTTGGTCATTCCATGTTGTATTTTGCTATAAATTCAGTGTTTTTGGTGTATATCCTTCCATCTTACATGTATATACCTTTCAACCCTACTGTAATGAGATGTATATTTTATGTATATTCATCTAGTCTCGCATCAAGCTTTTCATGCATCATCTACTTTTTGTTTATGTTTGCGAGCTTGTTCTGGGTAGAATACCACCTGGTTGAAGCTCGGCTCTTGGCTGGTTTCAACCAGGTGGTTTTCTCTCTCCTCTGACAGCCAACCTTCATGTTTCATTTATGTCCCACACATGCATTTAAGATTGTCCAAGTGGTTTCCACTTTTCACACATTCGGACAGTTGGTGTCGTCATCACCATAACTCCCCATTTATTGCATAGCCACATGACGCCCACGTGGGCTTGACAGCTCACTTTTCGCTCACACTTTGCAACGGTTAGTTTTTTGGACCCTAGGTCTCTTGTCTTCACCCAACCCACATATTGCTTTTGTCAAGTATGTTGAAACCTCCAGGCCCAGATGATGGTCATTTCTCTAAGTTTGCATTATTTATATATATATATATATATATCCTTTCGGGACTCTAAACTAACTAACTTTTTAGGAAAAGGGCGTGCCTCAGTGGTAAGATCACTGTATCCCATAATATTATTTATCTACAAATTCTAACAATCATCTTGCCTTGCAGGTTTGTACAAATACATACCTTAACTATGTTTGAGGCTTCTGCATATTCACCACCCGGGAGTTTGGAACTCCCCACCACAGCGGTCACTAGGGCAGATGTCAAATCCAAAATTGAGAAGGCCTTGGAGAAGTTGCCTCTTATCATGAAGTACCTAAAGGACAATACCATTATGAGATCAAATATTGAGTCCCAAGTTCAATTGATTACCGACACTAGCGTCGGCATGTGGGCCAAGATGCAGGCCCTGGTGAAGATAATGTTCATTCAGTGATAGTCCAGGGATCCATTGGAAAGCAATGTTGGGGCTTCCGAGATCCTAAAGGCCACTTGTTTCCCATGCTCAGCTTAGGCACCAGAGCTAATTCTCACCCTTGTAACACATTACAACTCTTTCATCCAGGATGTCATGCTCATAGCCCCGGTCCCAACTGGATATCCCACCCCCATGGTGTCTCTCGACACCATAAATTTTTAGGTAGGTTTGGGGATTCCTCAGTTCAATGACCCAGCTATCATTACTAGTGTTGATGCCTTAGCACAATTTCAATAGTTGGAGGTCGTAGCCCAATAATACATGAATAACCATTGGCTCAAGACTCCGAAGAGGGACCCCAAGAAAATGAAACTAGAGATCCCCTGGTCTGAGTGTAAAGAGAGTATCCAGATGGAAATAATAGCATTATGTCAAATCTTTGGGCAACCCTATGCCCAAGAGTTCTCAGGGTGGATGTACTACTTTCTTCTTAGCATCACCACTGTCGGGGAATACTTCGATTGGGCCACCATTATCTCCAACCATGTAGATTCCCAGTTCCTTCAGGTAGTCCAGAAGCACAAATTCTATATGACATCTTATGTTCTCTAGGCTTTAGCGCAACAATGACCCATCACCAATGGACTGATGACTTCAGGTGTACTTGGGATAGGCCTAGTCAGAAGGCTCCCTAGGATTATTTCCTGCAAGTTCAATGGGAAGCTAGTTTCCCCAGCTTCTGCCAGGTCAACGATGCCTTCATTTATTATAACCTATTCATGCCTACTCGGGATGCAGGGTACCACCTCTCAAAGGAGGCAATGGATCTGGTCAGAAGTTATGGCCATTATTATATCCAATTCCACCAGCATACTTACATAAGGATAACTGGCTTCTCCGAGAAACCTTACTTGTTGCCCAAACATTGTGGGAACAAGATAATTCTCTTGGAATAATACAGATAGATGATGGAATTACATGCCCTATATGCCTTAAAGAAGGTTGTGAATGTTCCATTCCAAATCACTTGTGGGAATTACTCATGCAGTCTGGGCGCAGCTAAGGAGGCAGACAATGAGCTCAAAAGCTTGAAATTGGCAGATTTTTATCTAAAGCGAAAGAAATTTGATCTGCTTGGTAAAATTGCAAAGATACTTCCCCAAGCATCAGAGCCCCATCAACATCACATGGAGGACTTCTAGGAAGACTACAAGGATGACATCAAAATCTGGAGTTGACATTACATCTAGATGACTATGGGGATGATGGAAAGGTTGAAGCTCCAGAAATTTCCAGATGACTTCTCAGATGTCGGACCCACAATAGACCCCCAGTATAAGGAAAAGGGGATTGATAATTTGGCCCTCCCACTGGTGGAATAGAATGCCCAGGAGGGGCCTACTATTAAATAAATCACTCACAATGTGGTTGAGTGCAGCCAAAAATACTTTAAGAGAGTATGCCTCAGGAGTACCCGCAGGGCTGGTCCAACGATACAAAAATTGACTCCCAGGACTGGAACCTCTTCGCAGGGAGAGGATAGGGGAAAAAGAATAATGGAAAGCCCAAATCTACAAGAGACCCTCATAAAAGAACATCTGAAATAGTTGATAGCAGCCTCCCAGTAGATGAGTGAGAAATTAATCATGCGGTTGGCTACCCCAGTGCTCATGGTCGAACCTGTCCGTCCTCCCTCTTCCCCTTCACTAGCAGCCTTAATGGTCAAGGCAACAGGAATAAACCTAGAAGAGGAGCAAGAAGCCTTAAGGGATGTGGGGCCTCCTTTAGTTACCAGGTGAAAGAAAAGGCTTAATCCAAAGCCAGTAGTAGAGCCGAAGCTAGGGATGCCGCAAATCCCACAAGTAGAAATCCTTTCTTCTGACTCCTCAAAGCTGGAGAAAGAACAGTAGCATGCTCACGTCCGAGTAGATCCTCCCCCTCAAGAATTTGATGATGTATTCAGGGCTGACGATTTTGGGAATCTATGGGGAGACATCGAGTAGCCAGTGGAACATATTGCCACGCAAAAGGAAGCTCCAGAACAGGAGCCTGCACAAGAACAAGAGGCACAAATAGAAGAAGAAAAGGAGACAGAATAAGAGATTGCCTCCGAAAAGCTAAAAATGCAGGATACGGGTGTTTCAGGCCAACAAAAGAAAAGTGAACAAGTGGCATCGGTTGGGGAAATCAGACCTATGGGAGCAACCGTAACCCCAACCACCCTATTCCAGATGCCACTCCTGAAAGAAACATTTGGGGAGGTAATCACTGCAGCCCAAATGTTGAATCTTGGCCCATTGCCTCCCCCACTACCAAAGGATATGCCAGTAGAAGAAGACACCCCAACAATAGAAGCTGAGGAAGAGAAACAACAGGAAGAAGAAGAAAACCCTAGGAGAACCAATGCGGACCTGAATATTACAAAAGACACAGGTACCACCAGAAAAAATGTGGCCGATGAGTCGGAAGAAACAGGGAAGGAGTCGGAATAAACTCATACTGTTGAAGGGGCATGACGGGACATTGGGGAAAAGTTACAGGAGCATATTTTGGCTACAAAGCTACCCCTACCACGACAGTGGTTGATAAAATCTTGAAAGAGAAAGGCCCCATCAACACCCCGAGCCCATCTTTCTTTGGCAGAGATGATGGCTCAGGTGCAGAACCTGCCTAAGGTCAAGAAAGCCTGGACAGTTCACACTCTTCAAACCAAGCCTGGAGGATAAACAATCGCAATAATCACGACACCTTCCCCAGATGTAGACAAGGCAATGGATGAGGCCAAAGCTTATAATGTCACAGAGGTGTCACTAGGGAAAAGAGGAAAACAAGGAGGATTGGACTTGTTAAAAGAAGCAGCCAAAGCAGTGGAGGCTTGCTATGAAAAGGAGGCTCAAAAGTTGAAAGCAGAAAAAAAGAAAAATGCAAACCTCATGGGGTTGCTGACTGAGCTGGCCTGGCCCATAAGCATTATTCCCCCGGGGGCCTCTACATTATATGCACCGCTTCCACAGAGCGATATAGACTCACTACGGGCAATGAAGAAAAAGGCCCAAGCGGTTGATGAATGGGTCACCCTGCAGTTGGGAAACATCCAGCGTTTCCTGGTGTCCACACTCCTAGACCTATATGCAGCCCACCACATATTACATCAGGCCCTAACCACCATCAACATATGGGAGGGGAAATCAATAATTATGAGGCATGGAAGGTTGAGTTAGAAGAACTCATCAGCCTCGGAGAAGAGATTGTCTCCGATTCCAGAATTTTAGGAGAAGAGTCATTTGATTTTGTGAGAACCCAGCACTCCAGACTTGACCTCACATTGGGGGTACTCAAGTAACTAGTGGGGACTCTATGTGATAAGGTCAATACAATACAATATTCTTTCAATTTATACAAGTCTTTTGTTTCGAAGGTCTCCGGAGCTGACCCGTTTAGTACTCACACATGCACGCTGGAGGAATATGTTTTGGGGAAGTTTCATGAGTTAATGCAATCAAGGTATTAATCCCCAGAGGGGATAGATGGAGCTAAAATGATGTGAATAAATTTCATGATACTCAGTGGTCATGATGCGGCGAAGATGACCGAACAATTTAAGAACAATATTCTAGACCTAGGAGAACAGTTTGAGGTGGCCAAGTACCGACGGTCTGGCCTTAAAAATATTGATGAAGATGGAATTTCTCACCTCCTCCAGACCTTCAATGATAGTAAACAACAATAAATATTCTCCGAATTAGAATTTATCAACTTTCAAGAAAAATGTTTTGTATTCTTTATTCCTTTGGAACGCAAGTTCCTGGGTCCCAAAATTCTGGATCCTACCTTTTTGTATTCTTTAAGTGGCTCGTGTCCTAGTTCCCAAAGTTGACCGGTCACTTTCAAAATAGATAATAAAGGTTGTCAGAGGGCAGGTAACCATAACAAGGCACATCAGATCAGCAAGAGGTCTTCTAACAGATGGTCTTCCCAAGGCACCGCTTCAACGTTACACTTGGCACTTTGGAGACATGGCGTCGCCCTCCCATTTATGAGGCATGTAGCCTCGATCCCTGGGGGATCGGATCTCTTCCTTTTCCTTTCTGGCTCTCTCCTCGAGGCCAATTCTTCCACTCCACATTTCTTGTCTTATTCTTCTGACATGTCAGACCTTCTCCGTCTTGAGGTCTTTTGTAGCATGGTGCAGGTAGTACCAGCCACTAGATAATGCATTTTATTGTAAATTGTAAAATAAGTTAGGCTTAGGGTTAGATAGAAAGATGTGTATAAATAGTAAGTTTGGCCTCATTCCAGGGGTCGGAAAAATTGATGAATTTGTAGTCCAAAGTTAATAGCAATCTGGTTTTTCTCAGTTCTTAGTTGCAAAGCTCAATGCTCCATAGTTTCTAAGTTTTTCAGTAGTAAGATGCTCCATTGGAGCCACCATTGTACCATGCACTAGTGCTTTCCGGAAGAAATGTTAATGAATAAGGAAGAATTTTCTCAATGATGTTGTGGGCATTCTTTCTTCTGGGTTAATGGTATTTTATGCTTTATGTTCTTCATGTCCTTTGCTCTGATACTTAAAGTAGATTAACGACATCCTTACATTTGCTACTGATAAAATATGAACAGATGGTTGTATATTTCTTTGGTATTTAGTGTAGTATGTTAGAGCATTGTTGATGTCTTGAACGTGTAAGCATAGCTATAGGTAGACGAAAATGTTTCTAACTCTGCAGTATCTCTTTTGAATTATATTTGTCAAGTGAATGCGCACTTGTAGGAAACCCTACTTACTTGAATCCCCAAAGAGAATGAGTTGAAGATAACCAGCTATCCCCCTCAAAAATAGTCACATCTCCCAACCAAGCCCCGCACTGTCGAGACTCGACTCTCACAAGCTTGGAGGCCTGGGGAATCTCATTTCCCTAGATAACCTTTGCAGGCAAAGTTGGCCGATACTCCGGTACCCAGTGACAACTTACCTCTATTGGCGGACCTAATCACAAGAGTCCCGTCAACACAATCCAAATCAAGCCGGCCACTACTTAGATAGGATCCAAAAAATCAGCCACAAACACAGGACAAATTTTCCAAATTTGTACCAAAGATTACAACATGTTACTTCACCAAGTCAGCTAAGACCTAAATGAAGAAAATGTGATCACCTCAATCAAAACAATCATAACACATTCCAAGAACACCAGCAAATAAAAATAAAAGCATGTTAAACATCTCAATCATCTCCTACTAAAGATCCAAATTTAGCTATGTTCTGAACATCACTGAACACATAATTCAGGCACACCAAAGAGATAGCTTAGTGAACTTTGAATTATGAACACTAGCTGAGTAAACAACATTAAGTCCCAAAGAATCCATCAAATTTTTATCCACTATATCAAACAAACCGATCCATATCGAAGAAAAAACTCAACCTTTATCATGACCAAAATAATAGGTATAGAGAAATAGAAACATCTTGATAGACCAATCATAGCTTACTAAACCCACCAACAAAACTCTATAGGAAAACTATAGACATGAAAAAAAACCTCACACAACCATAACACGAGGTCTTCAACCTATCACCTAAACAACTTGGATCATCCAAAATTATCACACTATCTGCAACAACAATAGTATGTTGACAACAATGACAAAAAATTAATACCCGCACACATCAATTTCTGACACGCTCAACAATCTTCCAACAATCTCCCCCTTTGGAATTGATGGCAACATATGAAGTAAAAAACTTATCAATGCACAAAGATAATATATCCACCTGATCACTCTGAATATCCAACAACACAAAATAATATATCCATCTGATCACTCTGAATATCTTACTTCAAAACTCTCAAAATAACCTATTTTCACACAATCTTCTCCCCCTTTGACATCAATGGCAAACAACCAAAGACATCAAAGAAATTAACTCAGCTCAAAAGGTTGATGTGAAAATTTTTACATAAAGATCCATAAGATTCATGAGACTTCTCCCCCTAAGGAGTAATCCCCAACTCATCAATATAGAGAATAATATTTTGATAATGTTCTGGATTAATGTCATCCTTAGTATCATTTTCACTGATCAGGAGAGGCCATTACCCCAAGTTTATCTCTAAGATATTTAAATCTATCCTTTGGAAAAGGATTTGTAATGATATCAAAAATTTGTTCCTCAATAGATACATACTGAAATTTTACTTCCTTGTTACTAACTTTATTCCTCAAGAAATGATACTTAATAGAAATATGCTTCATCTTTGAATGTTGCACATGATTCTTTGAGATATTCATAGCACTTGAATTATCATAGTAAATGAAAATAGGTTCATCCTTCAATATTTACTTCATCCAAACAACTTGATTTCAATTGTAAGCAGCAATAACATACTTAGCTTTAGTAGTAGATTGAGAAATACAATCTTATTTCTTACTAGCCCAAGAGATTAATCTCTTTCCCAAGAATAATGCACCACCACTTTTACTTTTCCTATCATCTACACTACTTTCCCAATCAACATATTTACATACACAAAGTGTGAATTTATTGTCCTTACCAAACCATAACCCATAGTTTATTGTTCCCTTCAAGTATCTGAATATTCTTTTGACAACAATAACATGTGATTCTTCCGGTTTAGCTTGAAATCTTGTGACAACACAAACAACATTCATTAGATTAGGTCTAGTTTGATTTAAGTACAACAATCAACCAATCATTTATTTGTATATTTTTTGAGTTGTGCAAGGGGATTCCTCATCCTTACACAATTTGCAACTAGTAACCATAGGTGTTCCAATAGGTTTTGAATCTTCCATACCATATTTCTTTAACAGTTCTCTGATATACTTGGACTATTTAATTAAAATTCCTTTATCTAATTGTGTAATTTTCAATCTAAGAAAGAATTTCATCTCACCTATCATAGACATCTCAAATTATTTTTACATTTCTTAGAAAAACCTTTACTTAATTCATCATTACCTCCAAAAATTATATCATCAACAAAGACTTCGGCAATCAAGATAGGACCATAAACTATTTTGAAATATAAGTTATTTTCAGCAATCCCTTTATTGAATCCAATATTTATCAAGTACTTGTCCAATCTTGCATACCAGGCTCTAGGAGCTTTCTTTAATCCATATAGTGCTTTCTACAATTTACAAACCATATCTCCTTCATCTGTTAGTGGAAATTTAGGTTTCTCAATGTAAACATCTTCCTCTAACTCACCATTCAAAAATGAAGACTTAACATCCATCCGATATACTTTGAATTTTTTGTAAGCTGCATATGCATGTAGTAATCTGAAAAATTCAATTATACTTACAAGGGTAAAGGTATCTTGAAAATAAATACCTTCCATCTGTGTATACCATTTGTATACCAATCTAGCTTTGTTCTCAACTACCTTTCCATCTTCATTCAACATGTTCCTGAATACCCACTTAGTTCTTATCGCATTCTTGTTCATAGGTTTGGGAAAAGAATCCCAGTCTTTTTTTTTTCAATTTGATCAATTTTTTCTCTCATATCATTTATCCAACTCTCATCATTACAATATTCTTTCACATCTTTAGGTTTGAATTAAGAGAACAAACATGTTTCTTCTCTAGTAATGCTTCCTCTAGTTTGAACATCATTGTTACTATCATCAAGAATAAAATATTTAGAATGATTAATCCTTAGATACCATGTGTTTTTTGGATTTTATTTTGTATTTGACCCTTCTATTTGAATATCCTTCTCATTTTCCACTAGTTTGGTCTACTCTACCAAACCATTTTGATCCTGATTTTGATTCTTCACTTCCATCATCTAATTGTCTTCTTCATCAAACCTAAAATTTCTTTATGATATCTGCACATTTTTATCAACTCTCACATTTCAAATTTCAACATTCTTCTTCAATTTATAGTTATAACAATTATATGTTTTTCTCTTAGTAGAATATCCTGTTGGCAAGTTGACTACCTGAGGATACATGACTCATTTTGTGTTTTCATCATGGCAACAAAGTCATATTTAGTTTCTATCTTGAAAGACAAAATGACTAAGTAAGGAAAATAGGGCAGATAGAGATACTCAACAATTAGCACATCAACGCATGTGTGAGAGATTGATTCATCTTATACGCATTCAGATATAAGTTTTATGACATGTGTACATGCTACATCCAAACACGAATAGTATGGAACTATAGTACGACAAAGTTACAAGAAGATCAATAGACCAGCAGTCCAGAAGACAGAGCATGGAAGCTGACTAGCATGGAAGCTGACTAAGTGTTTTGATCAGCGTGTATTATTTTGTTATGTAATGGCTAAGCACCTTTGGTTATATGATTGTAATAATGTAATTAGCATTGTAGTAAACACGCTTGAGCCAACTTGTTCGGAAGCGTTGTATATTTTTTTTTAGGGTCGACTAGTGTTTTGTTTTGGGTCACGCCTATTCGGATTTGAATATATAAGTATGTAATGTAAAGATATGTTACAAGCGTCAATTATAATGCAAGAGGAAGATACAAAAGAGAAGTACAATGAAGTCAGTATATGATATATCTCTTTAAGAGAGTAAGAGCATTCGCACATACACGGAACTGATTAGACAGCAGTTTCATCATAGCAGTTCATCTTGATGTAGTGCATATCATCTTTCAGAAGGTTTTAGCCTTCATCTTATTGGGCAGTGAGCCTAGGCAGTGAGCCATATACCTTTAACAGGGTTTTGTAAAAGACTCCTAACAGGGTTAGACCTTTAACTAGGTCATTGTACTCATATTG